>JACXGI010002996.1:0-12664 GCA_016801175.1 Esox masquinongy | reverse complement strand
AAGCTTCCAAAGAATCAGAGGGATCTCATTGTTGAAAGATATCAGTCAGGAGAAGGGTACAAAAGAATTTCCAAAGCATTAGATATACCATGGAACACAGTGAAGACAGTCATCATCAAGTGGAGAAAATATGGCACAACAGAGACATTACCAAGAACTGGACGTCCCTCCAAAATAGATGAAAAGACAAGAAGAAAACTGGTCAGGGAGGCTTCCAAGAGGCCTACAGCAACATTAAAGGAACTGCATGAATTTCTGGCAAGTACTGGCTGTGTGCTACATGTGACAAAAATCTCCCGTATTCTTCATATGAATGGGCTATGGGGTAGGGTGGCAAGACGGAAGCCTTTTCTTACAAAGAAAAACATCCAAGCCCGTCTGAAGTTTGCAAAAACAAACATCAAGTCCCCCAAAAGCACGTGGGAAAATGTGTTATGGTCTGATGAAACCAAGGTTGAACTTTTTGACCATAATTCCAAAAGGTATGTTTGGTGCAAAAACAACACTGCACATCACCCAAAGAACACCATACCCACAGTGAAGCATGGTGGTGGCAGCATCATGCTTTGGGGCTGTTTTTTTTCAACTGGAACCGGGGCCTTAGTCAGGGTGGAGGGAATTATGAACAGTTCTAAATACCAGGCAATTTTGGCACAAAACCTTCAGGCGTCCGTTAGAAAGCTGAAGATGAAGAGGAAGTTCACCTTTCAGCATGACAACGACCAAAGCACACATCCAAATCCACAAAAGCATGGCTTCACCAGAAGAAGATTAACGTTGTGGAATGGCCCAGCCAGAGGCCAGACCTGAATCCAATTGAACATCTGTGGGGTGATCTGAAGAGGGCTGTGCACAGGAGCTGTCCTCACAATCTGACAGATTTGGAGCGCTTTTGCAAAGAAGAGTGGGCAAATATTGCCACGTCAAGATGTGCCATGCTAATAGACTCCTACCCAAAAAGATTGAGTGCTGTAATAAAATCAAAAGGTGCTTCAACAAAGTATTAGTTTAAGGGTGTGCACACTTATGCAACCAGGTTATTGTGAGTTTTTAATTTTTTCCCCTCAAAGATTTCAGTTTGTTTTTCAATTGAATTGTTCACGTTATAGGTCACATAAAGGTGGAAAAAGTTCTGACATGATTTATCTTTGTCTCATTCTTTTACATCACAAGAACCTGGCATTTTAACAGGGGTGTGTAGACTTTTTATATCTACTGTACATAGGTCCTACAACTCCATATGAAAATGCAACACAATCTTTGGAAAATCCATCTTAAAAATACATGTGTGTCAAATTTTCAATAACCGGAATATAACCAAAAATGGCCTGGGGACCAAAAAGTGTTAATTGCGAAAAGCATTCCAACAGTCTTGAAGGAGTGAGAATGCCAAGAGCGTGCAAAACTGTCATCAAGGCAAAGGGGGCTGCTTTGAAGAATCTAAAAAAAAAAGTTTAACAATTGTTTTGGTTGCTACATGATTCCATGTGTTATTTCATAGATTTGATGTCTTCACTATTATTCTATCTTGTGGAAAATTGTAAAAATGAAGAAGCATCCTTGGATGAGTGGGTGTGGCCAAATGTTTGACTGGTACTGTATGTCTCCTACATGAGAATGAGATGATCCCTAATGAAAGAAAATCCCTTAGGATGTTCTATCATGACTCAGTTTTCATTTTGTATTTCTTCTTAGAAAATGTTTATAGAAATCATTAGCATTAGTTTGGGGCAAATCCAATAACATTTCTACTGGACATTTTTCTCTTGATGACACTATAATATTTTCTATAAATTGCTATGGATCTGAGCATCAGCTGAATGACTAAAATCGAAATATATACAGCTCCGGAAAAAATTAAGAAACCACTGCACCTTTTTCTTTCCTTTCCAAAAAAGTCAAAAAGGAAGGTTTTGAGTGAGGAAAAGAAGGGTTAAAATTAAGAGACCACTGCACCTTTTTCTTTCCTTTCCAAAAAAGTTGAAAAGGAAGATTCTGAGTGAGGAACAGAAGGGTTAAAATTAAGAGACCACTGCAAATTGAACTCTTCTGTTCCACACTCAAAGCTTTCCTTTTCGACTTTTTTGGAAAGGAAAGAAAAAGGTGTGGTGGTCTCTTAATTTTCTCCGGAGCTGTATATGTTTATTTAGCTTATTTGATTTTAATCAGACATTGTTGAGGTGCCAGGGCTCAGCCAGGCTTGGTTTAGACCATACAGTAGGTGTCGACAGCTGTTGGCTCAGTTATAACCCTGATCAGTCTCTGTCCTACTGGTGTGAGGATATATTTTGGTATGTGCCTTTTTTGGCAAGTTACCCCTATGAACTCCATTAAGAACACATTTTATATCCCAGCCTATTTTTGTTCTTGTTTTGGTAATGTTTATTAATTCCATTTTATTCTAGGGATGATTATTTCAGGTGTTTATATTAATAGACACTGCTTCATAATCTGATGAAAAGCATGCGCAGCCTGCCTCTGGTTTACAGAAAAACCTTAAAAAACTGTTGTTTGGAGTGCTGCTATTGTGCTAATCTCTCTTCTGGCAGTCAAACACTTGCATTTCGCCTAGTGTGGCCGAAACTGGACTTATTTTAAAAGGTCAGTACCGGTTGATTCCTCTGGTCAGAAAGAGATCTGCATGAGTAACAGATTTTATTGGTAACACCAGGGTAGGTGGGGCTGTGTTCAGCCAGAGGAACCTACAGCATTGCTGAACACAAGCCTTGGTCAGGCCTGCAACATTAAAGGTTTATACCCACCATTTTGTACTGGTAATATATGTAACTTAATTGTATGTTTTACATTAAACTCAATCTGGTTTTCGTTTGTTTGCCATAAACATTTGCACTGCCACACTTAACACCGGCCTCTAAAAATGACAATTCTTCTTTAGTAGTATTTGCTTTTAGTTTGGTTTCACACCTTCATACATAGTGGTATTTCTTTTTCATGCTGTAACAGTCACTGGGTTTAAGAAACTTCCTTTACCTGTGCTTAGCCTCAGCTATCTACTGTAGCTTTGCCTGAAAACCAGACTGTGCTGTTACCAACCTAGTAATCTCTGTCTCTCTAGATCTACAATGTCTTTTACATCTTAAACATTTTACAATTTAGAAAATACAGATAATGGAAATATATCTATTGTAATAGCTTAGCAAAATACTGCTGTGACAGAATATGGCATGAAAGGACACCCTGGTCTCCAAGTCAGAAGCTTTTGCATGGTTGCAAGCCAAGGACATCACCAAATGATTACTAAATCTGTTGCACGAATTGATGTGTCATAAGGTTTACGGCTTGACAACTCATTGTCTTGTCAAAATGTCAAGAACCTTCTTAGATTCGGGCTGTTTCAAAACACCCCAAAATAATTTGTTGCAGGCAAACTTTTATTGAAAGCCTTTTATGTCTAGATATGCAAAACCCGGAGGATTCATGTGTGAAGAAGCCATTCACAGTTGTTAATAGAATATTAGAGTACATAAAGAAGAATAACCAAAGGATTGTGTTTTAATACGTCCGGGGCATCATAGTGCAAAAAGGTTAATTCTCATATCCAAGGGTAGATTCACATCATTGTTTGTAGATTGAAAGGGCCTTTTTTGGGCACCAGTGTCATATGTTCCCTTTCTCTTCAAGCAAGCACCACAGTGGATTGTCTCCTGATTAATCTTAATGAATTATGCAAATCAGCATTATCTCAAATGATTTAGGAATGTTTCTGTATTGTTTTATTAATGCACTTTGGAATTACTCTGTATAATCACGTAGCCCTTCTCTGAGCCGTTCAGTGTTTGTTATTCATTGCAAGCTCTTTATTAAATCCTTGGTGGTCTCTGGTGTATTGCATGTTAGAATGAGAAATTAGTCATTACTGTAATTTAATGATTTCGAACCAAACAAGAGGCAACCTGGATCGCTAACCGTATCACCCCGTACCGCTTTATTCCCCGCGGTCTGGTCTTTGGGAGCGTGTCTCTCCTACAATTTATACTTAATTAATTGCATTCATTATTAGGAGCATCCTGTGGTGAATATACTGTTTCAATTACAGCAGATAATTGACAGACAAAATATTAAATGCCTTGACTAAAGCCTCAGCGTGATGAGTCTCCGGAAACCACTTCTCTTGTGTTGCATAATGATAAAGCGCTTTTTGGTTAACTTCAGTAGCAGTAGTTGTATTTCGAAAGGTAACACACAAATTAAGGTAAAACGCACTTAGTTTCTTTTTACACTGACTAATTGAATGTTCTGGAGCTGCTTTCAGCAACAGATGTGCAGCGTGCTCGCAAATAATGTATTAATGTTCATTAAAACAATTACTGGAGTAGTGAGTGGCAAAACTGCACAATGAACCTATTTAACTGCCATTTTGTTAGTAAATGACTTGGAATTATTAAGATTGAGCGGTAGCGTGCTTAAGACAAAGTGTACTTATACTCTAGAAGCGTGGTTCTTTTAAAAGTTTCTTCTCTCTATAGGGGTTATCCCTTGCCACTGAACATTTGATGAGCAGTAATCTCAACCCCCCCTAACACACACACAAACATGCGCTCCCACATTCAGAGCTGTTTAACAGGTCCACTTACACTTCATCAAATCTGTCCCTAATGCTTCAGATACCGCGATTGGAGTGGCATCTCTAATCAATTTGATAAACACAGGCATGCATGCATTTCCATAAATGCCTTGACCGCTGTATGCCTAGTAACACCGTGTCAATGACAGATATACAACGTCTACCCATCCCAATTGTCCATGTGGTTACAGCGGCGCCAGAGCCCTGCATTATAAGGTTACATATCCTAACATTACCAGGTCTGCTGAGGTTATTTAAGTCATAAATCAACACAGTTCCACCTGCGTCCTGCATGTCTCCATACCACCAGTCTGCAGATTGTCTGCTTGTCTGTCTGCCTGATTCCTTCTAACCTGTGCTGGGAGGGTGAACGGAGCTGCATGTTGATAAGGATATCAAAAATGATAATGGCCGCAGTATATATCCGGTTGGAAATGGAAGGATGTGCCATATGGCCTTGGCCCCGAAAGATTACGACTGCAACACAAACAGCCTGGCGGTTTGACAGGCAGGACCGACGCTGGAGAGAAATAATCAGTCTCTCCTTCCTTCTGCTTTTCGGTCTTCATCTTTCCGTGTCTTTCCCGCTCCCTTTTTCTGTGTGCCATCCTGTAACCCCCTGTTTGAGACCGTGCGTCCTGAATTCCATAGTTGGTTTATTTTCTGTAAGCTTTAATGACATGCACTAACAAAGCTTTTGGGATTTCTGGCATGTGGCTTTCTAACAGGAAATCGCTCAGAAGGAAAATGCATCTTTGCGCAAAGGGGCTCTCGTTCATCAACCGTGGCAGAGGGCAGACTGATTGGAAAATGTACTGACTAAATGGCCCCCAAAAAAGTTTGAAGAAACTGACCTTAGTGGTCTGGTTTACAGTATTCGTTTATTACTATCATCAAAACATGTATCTACTCATTTTACTTAACAATGAAAGTGTACTACTTCCACTGAACTCTGGATTTCTGCTCTACTATTTTGCATAAATATATCCTAAAATGTATTTTTAATTGCCATGCACATTTATTCACAAAACACAAAAACAAAATTTAAAAGACTAGTGAAAAAGCAATGTCATAAATAGTGTCTAATCCTGTCTTATATGACCGCAATGGATATTTAAAAAAACTGGGTTGATGGTATATTCACAAAAAATTGTCATTTGTATCCATCTCTGGATTTGGCATTGTTGAGATCTGAGCTTTTTGATGAACACAACTCTGAATTAATTCTGAGTGCTCTTCCCCTTCAATTATTCCACTATTTGCAGGACTGGCTAATTGTAAATTAGTTCCAGTGTGGATCTCTGGAAAATTATATTATGCTAATATCATTACCCTTGCCTTAGACAAGACAAGTCCCACTGAGGCTGTCCGGGACTGTGACAGCAACGTAAACAGGACTTTTTGGATTCACCGTCAGAATATAAATCATGTCATTTAATAAGCTCATGGGTCATTCTGGAGTTCCGTTGCCTTCCTGGCCTTTTCACAACCACATAGACAACATGTTAAAACAAGTAGTCATTGATAAAACATAACAGAAACCGGTTGCATTTATGGGTAAGCACATCGGATTGTCCAGTAGTAACAATTAGAGTTGTAGTTACATGTTTTGGGGATTTAGAGATGTCATTTTTAGTTTATTATACAGACAAAGATTCTAAAAAGTTCACGTCAGCGGTCAGGTTTTCAAGATAGAGCACTTTCAGGACAGAGCAAAAAAACTCTCCCAACAATGAGTTTGATGCAAACTGCCATACCTAAATGCCACTGCAGTTCCAGAATGACCCTCATGCATAATGCTGACAGGCTTTGTCACAGCTCGTGTTTTCCCATAGAATGTGCGGATTTTGGCTTCAGCATCGAGAGCAGTGTTTTGACGTCAGTACTGTAGCAATGAGTTTTACTTGTCTTTTTTAGGCCATTCAAGGTTTCCCCTTCTGTCACAATGAATAATCAACCCTGATAACTGGATGGTCATTTTGAGGGTTGTTGTTATCAGACCGCAAAGTGTAATGTGCTACTGGTGATATAGGTAAAAAAATGTGCTACATCTCAGCACTGTCATGTTTTTAAACGATGAAACAAGACCAAACCCTTTTTTCCATTCAGGGATATCCTTTTGAAATAGGTTTTATTGAGATAATACTGACACTTTTACTCAATGTTGGTCACCAGGCTTTTAAAAACAGATATTAAAACAGTTGGAGCTCAGCTTATGTCATTTCAATTGGTTTGTTGAAACCATGGTGCCTAAATTCAAACACTGCAACATAATCGTAAGTACTGTAGCATCTCCTTTGATGTCTCAAGTCATCAAAAGCAGACCTGATAGTCCAACAGAATTACTAAAACCAAACACGTAATACATTTTTTTTTTGTAAATCAAAAAACCTTAAAAGGAAGAGATGTCTGCTTCATAAGGCTTAAAAGGAATGGAAATGCTTATGATCTAAATTGTTCTCGAACACAGACATGTTATTTTGAAGTCACTGAGCTCCATGTGGAAAAAAAAGGAGAAAGATTTGAAAATGTCACGTCACATGATTCGTATTAAGGTTTATCTTGCTTGCGTAATCCACAGTTTGTCTTTTCACTGAATAAATATCTTGCAGGTTTGAATTTCCTACAGGAATTTGGTGATTGGTACAATAACGTCTAGGAAGTTGATCTAATCAGTCGTCCAGTAGTCTGGATTGGTGGATCTATGGGATCTTCAAGTCTCTGCTCTGCATCCATTCAATGGAATGTCCATTTTTATTTTCTTTCTTTTTTCATTCCCCCCTAATATTCCAAGTTCCTTCCCACAATCCTTCAAAACATAGTCCTCACATCCAAGAAGTCCTTAAGGTTTCTGTCAAGGAAGAGATGACTGTTGCCATGTCTTCAGATCCACGACACAGCACTATCGTGTGACCTGTAAACGGAGGGGAAAATAGCAGGGTGTTAGTTAATACGACTGGACGACGCCAAAGATTAAACTAGCATTTTGAGCTGTTTATGACACATGGCCGTGTGTTAAAACCTCTGTCAATCTGACCTTACTGCTGGACCACAAGCCCACGATAAGAAGATTGAGTGATTAATTACACAACGTCCATGGAACGTTGTTTATTCCAAAAGGTCCATCTCCTAGCGCCAAGCGCTATACCACACTGCCCGCTACTTTGCAAAGCTACATATATCTGTCATAATGTGTAGATCCTCATGTGTCCATCCAGCCAAACGCGCTACACACTCCGGGCTGCCTTTGAATCCCCAGCTGTCACAACGAATATGTATAAATGTGTTTAACGATTAAAGGTGATTCATATTCACCAGACTTCGGGTGTCAGGTCAAAGAGAACAGGTCAGCGCGTATTGTAGTGTATATGAAATGACAGTGGTCCGCTAGGTGTAATAAAATAAAATATACCATACATACAGTAATTATCTCTTTTGAAACTAAAACAGTTCCTTTCAACATGCTGCTAGTACAATTTTTTCACTGAATATTAATTCGAAGGGCCCTCATAATGTTTTATGATGTGTGCCAGCTTTGCAGTTAACGCAGTCTTATGTGTTGCTTAGGTGTCGTTTCTTCGTTGTTCTACCCTTTAAGTAGAACACACTAACAAGTTTAGTATGACGAATTAGAAGTGGGGCTTGCTAACAGAATGACACACTTTTCTAGGTGTTCCTATTTGTGTATTGACACCTATTAGTGTCATTCAATTAGCGAGTGGCCTGGAAAGCAGCGCCGAGGGAGGGGTTGCAAATCTGGTGACAGGAGACGTCCCACTGTTCTCCCATCATCGTGTCTCACTCGCGTTCTGACTTCACACACAAACACTGAACATCTAAAAATACAATTGGCCTGTAATTTTCTGTTCCTGGGCTCTGAGACCCGGGAACAGATGATTCGCCTCTTGTTGTTTTGGGAGGCACAGTTTAATCTTCAGATGGCAGTGACACTCGTCAGGATTCTGGTCGTGTGTGTGTGTGTGTGTGTGTGTGTGTGTGTGTGTGTGTGTGTGTGTGTGTGTGTGGTGGAAAGGAGTGTCTGTGTGTTTTGTTTCATTCCAGGACACCACGTGAAGCCGTCCAAACGGAGGAGGCTCCAGTGAGCAGAAGCCAGCAGGTTGGCTGTGTTATCCAGTCTCAACATTAGCCACACCAGAGATCCACAAAGCATTGGCTCCTGCAGTAGGATCACACTGGAAGCATTCAGTGCCAGGGAAGCAACACTGAACCAGTTACCTACGGAAACTACTGAAGGTTTTGCACAGACTCTCTAAGTTTCAATGGTGCTATGTGTCAGGCTGGAAACAACTGAGTATGAAAGGAAAAACAATAACCATGATATTTAAATGAACAGATTTGGGTTTTGGAGAACGCTGCGGAGGCAGAACGATCAGTTGGCCCACGTAAAAATAAAAGAAGAACCAAAGGGCAGTGTAGATACTGCCGTGGAGGGGAATAAAGGCCACACTTCACTAGTCAGGCTCTGACTAACTCCTATTCAAATCTTTGTGGACAGACAGACGAACAAACGCTTCCCAGCGATAACGAAGCACAGTATCTGTTAGTTTATGTTCTTTGTTTGTTGCCTGAGTGTGTGTTTTATCACCGAGGCATTGAAATATACACAGACGCTGTGTTTTGACATTGGATTTGAACATGAATTAATACAGCCTGCCTCACGTGTCTCTGTCTTGTCTCTGTGCTGCTTTGTGGCAGCTGAAAGAGTCATCAAAGATCTCATTCCACCGCCTTCACTGGAGCTCGAAAACTGCAGAGGAAATCACAGCTTTTAGACACAGCTTAATGGGCCTTAAGAAATAGATCAATGATCAATACCATGACTTAGGGCATCTTTCAGACCCAGCAGTATATCGATTACCTCTGTATTGACAGAAACGCCAGATGGTATCTTTATTCTTCCTGTTAAAAGGCTGTATATCAGCCATATGCAACAGGCAGAGATACCATGTATAAGTGAATAAAAACACGCTGTATGGGTTATTATGGCCAGACTTTGGTTATTAAGAAAATGTGTGACTGGAACTTTTGAAGTAGTATATTCTGGAGTCTATAGGCTACCAGTGTTTCTGTATGGTCTATGGGTGTCTGTTGAGAGCAGGTAGAATATTTCACTAAAACAGGCAGCTTGATTCAATTGCTGGAGGTTTACTGTCTGTGGGGAAAAAAAAGAAAGAAGGAAAATCTTTAAATTGTATTTAAAGGGTGTGAATTCAATTCACACAATATTACTTTGGGCCCAAATTTGCATATGGCCTCATCTGTCGCCTTGGTACAATGGTTTGGCATACATGTGGTAAACCGATAGCTAAATATACATTCAAATTCCTACTGCTTCTTCTTAAACCTGTCAAATGTCATCACGTGGTGGTATTTGAATGACACGGCAGGATAGCAGCATCTTGCGCCGACATTGAGTTCTTAACCATGTTACATCACATGTCAAAGCTTACGATGAGCAATACATCAACTCACTGGACTTAATCATGGACTTACAGGCAATAACCATATGTTTTAAGCTCATGGCTCACAAGCAATTCCAATCATTTCTCAGTCCAGACACACTAAGCCCTTTGTATAGACCTGGTCTTATGCAACCCTATATCTTCCCATTTAACTAATTCCCCCCCATAATGAACATCATAATTAACATCTTCCTGTGGCTCTTCAGTGCTTGCAATGTGTGGCATGTGTTGATTGATATGAACTGAAAGCGGCGGAGAGCGTGACTTTACCAACAGGCTTTACCGAGACGTGCCCTGTTCCGCGTCTGCGCGAGGCTGCGTCTCTGCTCTTTGACGCGCAGGGAGAGACGAGCCGTTAAGGCCGTTAAGGTCGTCTGAAAGATGCCCCGGGGGCTTTGTGGAGGTGATTTGTTACTGCGAATCTATCACTACGGGAAGTGACAGCCTCATTTGTTATCAGCCATAAATAGGACTTGGATCCATAAGGCGTGGGAGATTGTGAGCCACTGATAGCCTATTGATAGGTCGTTGGATTTTGTAGGATTTCTATTACAAAATAAAGTATTACATCTAGAACACAGTGAAAACAGCCACGCTAACACTCGTAGCATGACGTTAACTCGATTAACCGACGGCGCCGTCTGTGATAACACCCACACTGCTCATTCAGAAAAATTGAAGCATCGTTTAATGTTTTCAAAAAAAATGCTTTACGGACAACCCCATATCATTCTGGAATTTTATGAAACCACTGAACTAAAACCTTTTTTTAATACCTCAACACCGATGAGTAGAGCCCTTCACGGTCAATCCTCACGGATGTCACCTGTTTACAGGACCGGGTCCTTGGCCGAAACGTGTCCCTGGGCCCTGTAGTCGAGTGGTTTATGGTGCTCCTCGCCCGCTGTTTCTCTGCGGAGTGGTGGTGGGGAACATAGAGGGAAGTCCACAGGGGCCTCAAATCAAACAGAATCAGGTTCTGTCTGGGCCTACTGTGTAGCAGCCTCCTGTACCCCACTCTGCCTCTCCCCCATGCCGTCCACCACTCACCCACGCAGCCTGTCTCCCCCCTGCCTGCCTGCGCCTCTCCCTGCCTGACTCTCATGCCTTCATACCTGCATGCCTCTTTGAGAGATAGGGAGTATAAATTATTAAGCTGGCTAAAATAAAAAGGTCTGCCTCGTTCCAGGCCCTCTGCACAATGAATAATGGAGAAGGTAGCTCAAGTACAGGCATTTGGTTGAGTCAAACACTGGGCCTTGATGGATGGCTCTGGGCCCACAGTGTCACGGGCATTTCCCTCTTACCCCATCTCAAAAAAGTTAAACACACAACCTGTGTTAAACCTCGGTAGTCGCACCAACCTGCTCGGAAACTCCACGGCAACCACCTCAGCAGCTAAGCTACCTCACAGGTTGTTTGTCGTTTTATTTATTTTTTTGCCTGTGTTTTGTTTCCTTGTTTCACTTTTGATGTTACGTCCAAGAATACGGGGGAAAAAGAAGCCTGAGCCTGTTTCTTTAACCAAGCGCCAAACTCAGCTGGGTTAGAAGGAAGCACGAGGGTTCTCCGTACACTGATAGGCAGGCGGGGACTTTTCCGAATGATGTTGAGTCTCCTAGGTGGGCATGTTTTCAGCCGCTGTACGAGCTGGGATGTAGGCTCATCCTCAGACGTGCATTTTCTATTTCAAGAGGATCCTTCCTCAACTTCATCACCGGAGCCTGTCACACGCAGTCGACTTCAGAATGTCACTTTTCATATGAAAGGAACTGGATTGGGTGAATAAGTGTGCACGCGTGTCTATGTGTTTTCGGGTGTGCAGACGAGCGTGTGTTTGTGTGCGTGTTTAACGGTGCACGCGATGCATTGGCTTACATTATGCACCCACCTTCGTCGTCTTTACTTTGTTTCCCGTACTGCAGCTCCAGCCTTTCAGATCAGGCAAGACTTTACACTCCTCGCCATCCATACATGGGTGCATCTGGCACCACCACTTCTGAGCAACTATGGATGCTGAGAGAGAGAGAGAGAGAAAGAGAGAGAGAGAGACAGTGAGAGGGAGAGAGTGAAAGGGAGAGAGAGTGTGTGAGAAAAGCACAGGCACTTTACCCACGGCAACAACAAAAACAAACGAGCGAAAAAGACACTTCCTCTTTTCCAGACTACAGTAACAACTGAACCCATGGAAGAATGCATCTGTTCCTACGAACGCGTCAGCCAGTGTGAAGCCATTTGATCCGCCACTGACAGAGGGAGTCGAGAGAGAGACGACTAGGAGTCGGCTGCCCGGCTGAGCGCCGCGTTTCCGCAAGTGAATTGCGGGCCCCGGGTCAATGTCAAGCCGACAAACGCGACGGCAGCAGGGCAGGGGGATAAACTGAGCAGTCTGCCGCGGTCTGCAGGTGCGTCCGTGGAGGTCTGTGGGGGGTAAAGTCTCCTTTGACATTTGTAAAGCTCCAGTGAGTGTTTTCAAGATGGGAGGAAGCCAATGCAAGAGCCATAACAGTAAAGACTAGAGGACAGGGATCGATTCACCTGTTGCAGAGGGCAATGTCAACACAATATTAAATGACCTAACCCCCCCCCCCCCCCC
>JACXGI010002995.1:7990-67268 GCA_016801175.1 Esox masquinongy | reverse complement strand
ATCCACAAAAGCATGGCTTCACCAGAAGAAGATTAACATTTTGGAATGGCCCAGCCAGAGCCCAGACCTGAATCCAATTGAACATCTGTGGGGTGATCTGAAGAGGGCTGTGCACAGGAGATGTCCTCGCAATCTGACAGATTTGGAGCGCTTTTGCAAAGAAGAGTGGGCAAATATTGCCACGTCAAGATGTGCCATGTTAATAGACTCCTACCCAAAAAGACTGAGTGCTGTAATAAAATCAAAAGGTGCTTCAACAAAGTATTAGTTTAAGGGTGTGCACACTTATGCAACTGGTTATTGTGAGTTTTTTTTTTTCCCCCTCAAAGATTTCAGTTTGTTTTTCAATTGAATTGTTCACGTTATAGGTCACATTAAAGCTGGAAAAAGTTCTGACATGATTTATCTTTGTCTCATTCTTTTACTTCATAAGAACCTGACATTTTAACAGGGGAGTGTAGACTTTTTATATCCACTTTACTTCAGAAATACTGCAGTTATCCTACCCTGCTCTGACTGCAGAGTTTACAGATATTTCAGATAGACAAATGACTACTCTATGCAATAACTACTTTTGTAATTTTGTAATTTTTTTCTGCAGCGAACATTCATCAGTATAGAACAAACAAGCGATTCTTAACGGAATGTTCTGTTAAGTACAGTATTGTCCACCTCAAGAGTGCTGCTTGGATTTACATACCTTACTGCAATTGTACATGCTACCAGTCTCACACGGGTTTAGCAGTTGTATCCTACTGTGCGCAATTATTTGTTGATTTTGATTGATTTGGAGAGGCATCATGTTACCCTCTTGCAAATCAAGAAAAAGGAAATATGCATGTGGGGTGAAATTCTGTCACTTCATTGAAATTATACAAGTCACTTATTGAGTGAACAGACTCTTCAGCAAACTCCATTTGGCACTGGTAAAAATATGTACTGTTAAAACACTGAATGGTTGCCCAATATTAGTATGTTTTCCCCCTGTAACTCCTACAGTAGTCAACCAGATACAACAGCAACGTTCAAATCTATGGATTGTAGTTATTTTTTGTTTTTAAAATAATGTAAGTATTGTCTCTTGCTGCACAAGAACTTGTGTGTTACAGTACATTAATAAAGTGAACATCAATGAACAGTCTGACGGTGAGTTCATTTGCTAATTTTTCAGTACAAATTACCAATCAATGTCATTATCAAGAATGTTGAAGGACACAAATGTCAACAGACTGCTTTGGCATATGCCTTTTCCTTTTCCTATTTGTTAGATCTACGTTAGGCTAATAGTTGTTCATGTAGATTTGTATAGGTGAAAGAATGAATCAGGTTTAGAGGCTTCTTCGATGTGTATTCAGCAGTCATACTACATGTCTCCAGATGTTACAATCACAGCTCTCAATTCCCACATCTAACAATTGACCTTGGGGTAGCTTGTGTTATAAAAAAACACCCCAGGTTGATCTGTCTAGCACCTTATTTTTTCTCCATGGAAACGGAGGAACAGATATAGGTACCCCCAAACACGGAACACCAAGCCCCAAGAAATAGTAACAGTTATATCATGCATATATATTGAACTAACAAACTAACATTCCTTGTCCCTCTATGTAACAACTAGAACACCCCTTGGCTCCAACATATTCTTTCCATTGGTTATCCTTTTCATTCTCCGTTTTGTGTTATCAACCAATCCTTTTACAAGCCTTTGGTTGCGAGGAGATACAGGACAATAAACACCCAGTCAGCAGACGTTCTGTGGGCAAAAACAGTAGTCCACTCGTAACAGCAGGAAGAGTGCTGCAGCCACCATGTCGCAGTGTTCTTATACAACCAGTCTAAAATCCCCAAAAGCAAGCAACAAAATATTAAAGCACAGTGGCAAGGAGAAAAATGTACAGTGGCTCTGATGTTTGTCCAGTACACTTCTGACTGTGCTGGGTGGAGAAGATAAATGTACATGACCACACTGTTAATTCATACATGTACACATTCAAATGACCAGCAAATCAATATATCTGGCCAGCATTCATGCACAATTCAGATCAGCAACACAGCCAACATAATCAATATACATTTATAATTAACCTAGTACATACAGAAGCAGACTTTAACCAAAGAGAGTTGAGTGACACTCCCACCCTGTGGACTGCTCTGGAAATCCACTTAATTCAGTCTTTTGTTACCTCTCCGGGATGGCCTTGCCAAGACCTTCCTCCAAGTCCAGTCCAGTTCCTGAAGTGCACCAGTCTCTTTGTATTTTCCAAGATAATCCCAGTCAGCTGAATGAGTGGCCTGGTGGTGCTGCGTCTGAGGTCAAATTCCCATGTTCTTTGCTATCCTCATACTGAGTACAGAAGCAGCAAAGACCCTTCCGTATTTTTCCTTCTAACAATGTATTGAATAGAATGACATTTTGGAATAACACAAGTACAAAATCACAAGACAAGTCAACCAAGAACAACCGATGTCGTTTCATCTCCATGATACTTGGTCTTTGTGACATCATGTAAGTGATTCATCGGCAATGAATGTTATCTAGTGGAGACATTTATAAAAGGGCACAAAAGATATAACCAACCTTTATTTCAAAACATGGGCATTACCATTTAACTGCCAGCAATAACACATGTAAATTCATCTTTGAATATAAGAAAAAAAAAAAAAAAACACTGCCATTGGCAACTGCACATTGGATCTATAAGTCCAATAGACCAGTTCTGTAAACAGTAACAGATGAGAAATAAGTAAAAATGTAGACATTTTCTTTTATACTAATGAACAGTCTGGGTAGAGGAAAAAAAGACATGTTATTATAGTTGAAAAATGTCATGATAAATAATACATTCAAAATCACAAAATATATTTACAGGCTCATGTAGATAGCAAAACAAATATTTCCATAAATAGTCTCCAATAGGTGGAAGTATCCACTCTAAATTCATGAAATGTTTGTGGAACCATTTCAATTCATAAAATGTAAATTCCATTCACTCTTAAAAAGAAAATTCATCATTTAATAAAATTAAGCGAAATCTCTCTTAACATTATTTGCTTATGCATGAAAATTGGAATTTCAGCATTATCACGCATCTGAAGTTCAACCTCCATAAGCATTCTTTAGGCAAACACCAATTAGAGTTACTAAGGCAGAGTTGTCAACAAGCTTAAAAGTTGCACTCCAGTCACATGATCAATCATTGAAGTTACCAAGCCCCTCCAAAATCACATAAAAAATAAAGTTCTCTCACTGGGACTTTTCAGCTGGAAAGAGATTTCAGATACATGATCATATGACCAGAGTGCACCTTTATTGAAAGTAAAAATGAGAAAGTCCAGTTTGGACACATTCAGCACCAGTAAAAATAAATACAAAAACAATCTATAAATTATTGCAGTACTGGACCAAAAAAAAAAAAAGAAGCTAAGATTTAATACATATTACATGTTTGTTTTTAAATCCCAAACACACAAACCAGCATGTGTTTAACACTGTTTGCAGACTCAAGAGACACCAGTAGGTGGTGCGCATCTGACTTGGTACCCCATTTCCAGTTCAGGGCATTACTTTTGACCAGAGACCTGATGACTGAAAGACATTCAGGGAGGTCCATGTTGTGATCAGTGCATTAGAATGATGTCCTGATTACCACACCCTCTACAGCAGAGTAGACTCCATCCAGTGTATATTCTTGCCTTCCCCTGCAGTTGAGTGGCCTCTCTAAACATCCGTGAATTACTTTTACAGTTGAAAGCCTGTGCATGGCTGATCAATTTATTCTGTGAAACTGTAGAAAGGGAATGCTCGTGAGCCCAACAATAGGCTTGTCACAGCAAGTACCTGAGAACATTCAACCAAAAACATATGGCTCAGTTCTGACTGACATATACAGTGTGTTCTGTATTTTTCCCCAGAACTCTAGAAGCTGGAAGACATTCACTTTTCTGCATATTCATAATAACCTTTTTCAATGGCTTTAGAAATAATATTTTCTGCTGATAACCTTTGGTCAAAATGAAGTAATGCTTCTATTAGGTTGTTCATGTCAGCCTGCATGCCAACCTTTTCCAACCATACTTTCAATAGTTCATAGACTTTGTCTTCAGGATGAAGATTGGAAACGCTATTTATAGCGTTGTCACTGAGTCCAAGATGCCGGAAGAATCTTTTATGGTAGTAAACATCCAGCTCTTCAAAGAGTTCAAAACTTTTCTTCAAGGACTCATCGCCTGAAAACAAAAAGGCATGTCAACACCATATGGAGGCACACAAGTGTGGGTAAAAGAAAAAGCCAAATATTATTTTATGTTGCCTAGTCTAACAATATACAGGGTATATGCTCACCATTCAAAGGAGCAAGTTTTCTGAGAAGATGGTCGTCCTAGAAAGATAAAAGAAACATGTCAGGCTCCTAAATGAAGGCTGAAGTACCTCAACACCAGCTCTGGGTTTCTTGTTCAAGCTTTACTCCCAACTGTGTAACATCCATTCACAACAAATAATCATAGTATATAGACATCTGAAAAACATTGGCTTTCAACAAACATTACACAGGTATATGAAAGGGACAGAGAAGATGAGGAAAAATTGAGACCAGATGCCCAATAGGATAAGTCCTAAAGGAACAATGGTCATGTGGTTAGGAAGAAGCTCAGGGAAGGGTTAGCATGGGCATGTCCTGTGCTGCTGCCCTCACCCTAGCCACAATGTCAAGCCGCCTGTTGGCCAAAGGGCTGGAAAGCAGGGAAGATCTGGGAAGGGGAGCTGAGGGTATTGCAGACAAACTGGACTGGGAGGAGTTGGTGGTGTTGGGGAGGCTGTCGCCCAGTCCATTGTCCTCATCGTCAGGGGTGGAGAAGACTTTGGCACCCACCGCCTGGGTCTGCTCCAGCAAGGGGCGGAGCTCTTTACCATCCAGCACAGCATTACGGTTGTTTTGCTCCTCCTCAATTGGCTGGCTGCTTTGATCGTCCTGCAAGATATGAAAAGTGATACCTAGTCTATTGAGGCACACAAGATTCTGTTCAGTTAATATATTTTTCCATGTTCTTGCTATTTTAATATGTTCATCTCAAATAATTTTAGGAAATCAAATTCAAAATGCAGTGCTGATCAAGTCTCAATGTGAATACAAAAATCACTTGAATTAGACTAAACTCACCACCACAATTACCAGTGTCTCACTGGGATTATTCGAAGGGCCTGTAAAATAGGAATTGTTACTTAGACCAGCACTTTACATTCAAGGAACAATATTGAAAGGTTCTTTTGACCGATTTAGAAAAAGGCTGTTTAAACAAAACACACAGGGATCAATATTAACCCCCCGCACTGGCACAACTGTTGGGCCAGTTGGCCAAAAGACCGCTGGCACAAACTGAATTTTAATTTATTTGGGTCAGCCTACCCTATTCTACAGCTTCCAAACTTTTTGAGGATATAAGGGTGTAGTCTATTATTCATGGCACTTCTGATACTTTCTATAACAAAAAAAAATAGGAGAACATTTCTCCAAGGCTGTCAGCTTAAGGGGTTTTAAGGGCATCACTGCTGTCAGTAAGTGGCAAAGCATTCAAGCTCTGTGCCCTCTGGATGGCTCCTCTTCCACTTATAGTGCAGAAGTTTTATATAGAGGATGTTTGCAGTACCATAGTTTTACAGAACACAATTACATTTAAATAAAATAAAAATTGACTTTCCATTCACACTAGCAACAAGTTACTCACTCCACGCCATTTGGTGACACACGCACATCGTTTTAGCCAGTGTTGTTTACCTGGTAACTAACATGGCACTCACTGTCAAACAAATGCTGTTGCTGGCTTCCCAACAATAAAATTATATTTTTTCTGTTAATTCACATATCAGGAAGGAATTCAGAAACAGACTTCATGTCACCACTCATTCCACTTCAACACACATTCAGCAAAACACTGCCTTTAGGGCTTATTTACATTATGAGAAAAACCAAAGCTAGATAGACATACAGTGGATACATAACACACACCCCTGTGAAAATGCCAGGTTTTTGTGATGTAATAGAATGAGACAAAGATAAATCATGTCAGATCTTTTTCCACTTTTAATGTGACCTATAATGTGAACAATTCAATTGAAAAACAAACTGAAATCTTCGAGGGGGAAAAATGAAAAATAAAAACCTTACAATAACCTGGTTGCATAAGTGTGCACACCCTCTTATAACTGGGCTGTGTTCAGAATTAACCAATCACATTCAAACTCATGTTAAATAGAAGTCATTACACACCTGCAATCATTTAAAGTGACTCTGATTAATCACAAAGTGCAGCTGTTCTAGTAGGATTTTCCTGAAATTTTCTTAGTTGCATCTCAGAGCAAAAGCCATGGTCCGCAGAGAGCTTCCAAAGCATCAATGAGATCAAAGGGATCTCATTGTTGAAAGATATCAGTCAGGAGAAGGGTACAAAAGAATTTCCAAAGCATTAGATATACCATGGAACACAGTGAAGACAGTCATCATCAAGTGGAGAAAATATGGCACAACAGAGACATTACCAAGAACTGGACATCCCTCCAAAATTGATGAAAAGACGAGAAGAAAACTGATCAGGGAGGCTTCCAAGAGGCCTACAGCAACATTAAAGGAACTGCAGGAATTTCTGGCAAGTACTGGCTGTGTGCTACATGTGACAACAATCTCCCGTATTCTTCATATGAATGGTCTATGGGGTAGGGTGGCAAGACGGAAGCCTTTTCTTACAAAGACAAACATCCAAGCCCGGCTGAAGTTTGCAAAAACAAACATCAAGTCCCCCAAAAGCACGTGGGAAAATGTGTTATGGTCTGAAGTTTAACCAAGGTTGAACTTTTTGGCCATAATTCCAAAAGGTAGGTTTGGTGCAAAAACAACACTGCACATCACCCAAAGAACACCATACCCACAGTGAAGCATGTTGGTGGCAGCATCATGGTTTGGGGCTGTTTTTCTTCAGCTGGAACCGGGGCCTTAGTCAGGGTGGAGGGAATTATGAACAGTTCCAAATACCAGGCAATTTTGGCACACAACCTTCAGGCGTCCTTTAGAAAGATGAAGATGAAGAGGAAGTTCACCTTTCAGTACGACAACGACCCAAAGCACACATCCAAATCCACAAAAGCATGGCTTCACCAGAAGAAGATTAACGTTTTGGAATGGCCCAGCCAGAGCCCAGACCAGAATCCAATTGAACATCTGTGGGGTGATCTGAAGAGGGCTGTACACAGGAGATGTCCTCGGAATCTGACAGATTTGGAGCGCTTTTGCAAAGAAGAGTGGCCAAATATTGCCACGTCAAGATGTGCCATGCTAATAGACTCCTACCCAAAAAGACTGAGTGCTGTAATAAAATCAAAAGGTGCTTCAACAAAGTATTAGTTTAAGGGTGTGCACACTTATGCAACCATGTTATTGTGAGTTTTTTATTTTTTATTTTTCCCCCTCAAAGATTTCAGTTTGTTTTTCAATTGAATTGTTCACGTTATAGGTCACATTAAAGGTGGAAAACGTTCTGACATGATTTATCTTTGTCTCATTCTTTTACATCACAAGAACTTGGCATTTTAACAGGGGTGTGTAGACTTTTTATATCCACTGTATCTTAATTAGCATAATTTCCATAGCGATTGAGTTTACATTGTCATGTTCGAGATGTACCATGCAGGATTATGGGCGTCAACTGCGGCAGAATTGAGTGATGTGTGCGCGCACTGCACAGAAACTAGATACTGTTCCAACACAATCGTCTTCACACTTGCAAACCTCCAGGGGGGCTTGATTGAAAATGTGACGCACACTACCTTGGAAGGTGGCATCTCCAACTATGGATATCTGCCAATTAACTCAACAATATAATCCAGCATCTTCTGGTCTTCAATGTCTCAGAAAATGTAATGTAAATAAGCCCATAGACCTCTTGGAGCCACAGGGAGTATCGAGCTGAAAAGTGTGCCATATTACCTTGGAAGGTGGCATGTGACAATTAAGATTATCAACCATTTACACGATTAACAATTTTATTTGACTAAAAATGCCATTACACATTATGTTATTTAAATGAAACTGTGTTCACAAAAATAGAGGTAGTCTAAATAGTCTCTTACTAAAAGTACTGCACAATGGAAAAGGGTGACATTCAAAAGAGGTAATAATTTGAAAAAAAATTAACTTACCTCTCGTTTTACAGCACTTTCGCTTCTTCCAAAAGACACCAGCAAGTATAGCAGTACAAATCAGTGTTGCCACCGCAATCAGAACTGCTGTTTTAAAGGAGACAAAATGTTATTAACTCGGGGTGCAACACTAGGCCTAACACACAGAGCAGGAGCGGTTAGAGAGTCACGGTTCGGTATGGATTTGGTACAGCTCAAAAATGTATCCAACAGTCTCTGGAGATTAGTTTTTAAGTTTATTTGGCTAAAGATGCAACACTAATCGGGCAAAAATATACTTTGCCTGATAAAAACACAATCTATAATAAAATAAAGCTCAATATGAAAGCATGGCACAAATATTGTTTTACAATTATTTTGTGTGGGTACTACCCGTTAGCTAAAATAGGTAGGACAGGGACATTTGTAACATGGCTTGAGCACCTTAAAAGGTACTGAAACCCTCTATTCTCAACCACCGTCCTGGACTATATCTGCAGCTACGCACACCAGCCATTGACATAATTTCTTTAGCCCCATTAGGCTGATGCTAAAAGGTCTGCTTGAATGCGTTATGGAGATGAAGTTGTGTTCTTTGCGTTTCCATTTTTTCTCAGGGTACATTGATACTGGGGTGATTGAGGTGTTGACATGTTTGAGGTGTTAGCAGCTGTGTAGGCTACTTGTGTCAAGCAATGCCAACATACAACATACATATGTTTTATTAATAACTCCACCCACCGTTGCAGCCTTTTGGCTACTGGAAAGCCAAAAGCCTGGCAAACTGGAGATTGAAACAAAGTTGGATGATTCTACAATGTTGGTTTATGAATATTACTCACCATTGTAGAATAAGCTGTTCCTCTTCGAGTTTGTCTTACAAAAGTTAGAAAAGCTCTAACAATGACTGTAATTTTGATTGCAACATGTGCAAAGGCTCTCATTTAAACAGAATAGAAAAACTGAAAATGTCACACCTTGCTGTTTACCAAATAAGTCGTAGGGTGATTGTAAATTGTAATTTCAAATGGCTTCTTAAAATTCAGAAAACGTAATTTGCAAAAAGCATGCCACAAGAATAGCATTTCTGTTTTAACACAAGAAAATCATCATCTACATGAATAACCAAAGACAAACAGTGCATGCAGCGAAGTAATGTCTGCTGTACCTTGGCTTGGTGTTGTACTTGAGATGGTGCTTGGTGTGGGCGGATGGGTCGTACAGATTGTGTTGGATGTACTGTTGCATTGGCTCACCAGGACCTCATTTTCTTTACATCTGGGGGAAGAGGGGGTTTTCAACAAAAAGCTTTAAATTTTTTGAGTCCAATTATAAAGCCATTTTTGATGGTTACACAAAATGGTAAATTTTCCACTTTGTTTTACTCCATGCAATAAGGATATTCTAATGAAGCTCAACGGTGAGTACATTTAGTTGGAGAGTCTCAGCGGGACACATTCTCTCGACGACGTACCTTGAGCACTTTTTGCACACCTCACAGGCTTGGTCAGAAGCACAGAATGACCCAGGTTTACACTGGCACTCTGTGTCCTGAGTGATGGTGCATGGCCTGGTGGTCAGCTGATCTGAAAGAAACAGTTTGACATCTTAAAATCATAAAGAATCTCGGAATAAGACGGCTGAACTAGAGTAGGTTTTGTCATTCATTTTAATGTATTTTGTTAAGTTTGAAAAGGCATCGTTTTAAAGTGAAACTGAATTTACCTGAGCGACATTTAGTGCACTTTAAGCACTGTGGCAGTCCATTTTCATGTTCTGTGTATGTGTCAAAGTCACAGGTCTCACACATTCCTTTCTCAAAGGTATGCGTGCAGAATGCTTTCACATATGTACCTGAGGCCAGAAACAACAATTACTGGGCAATCCGAACAAGTGTCTATACTGTATAAGGCAGACAGTTGACATTCAGCTGAATATTCATTAGTGTAGCCCTTTACCCATAGTCATTAGAAGGCTAAACCTGCTCCAGTAGTTTCCATGATTGATTTCCACTTATGACACATTGGATGCCTGCTAAATCACGCACTATCTTAGAATGTTAACTACTTTTGGCCCAAGACCCATAGAGGCACTATATAGGGAGCCATTTTGGAGGCATACACTGGGGTCCCAGTGGACTGTGAATCTTAACTCTCCATTTGGCTTACCAGCTGGACAGTATAAACAGCAGATGTTGTCATGTAGGTACCCCTGTTTTTTCTGGCATGAGATGTCCCGCTGTGTCCTCTTCCTGTCACTGCCTCCTGTTTGTGACAGCTCAAGGACAGATTGAGCTACTGCTGTAGAGTTGAGCTCCAAGATAAGGAGGATAACCTTAGGAGAAGATGAACATATTAAAAACATACTGTTAAGCAGATCCATTTTTTCATTAAGGTTTTCCCTTGCTTACTTTAGACACCCATACCATCCACTTTGCAACAAGTTGGGATGACAGACAAAGGTTTGGTCGTTTTCAAGAAATGCTAGTTAATGAGGTTTAGGGTCCTCGTTATATTTAGGGAGAATTATTGTATTAATGGTCTATTTTACTTAATAGAATAAAAAAAAATAAAAAAAATTTTTTTACCAGTATACCGTGAGAATTAAGTCTTTCAAGATGAACTAAAACACAGGCTTGGTTAGCTTGGATGACATTTGGTTTGATGTTTAAAGGGATACATGAAATCGAATAATAAAAAATAAAATAAAAACAGTCTGCATCTCATACTATTGACAGCTATTGAGCAGTGATAACGGCAGTCATTTCCATAGACAGTTTAGTGCTAGAGGACAGCTAGCGGGGAGGGGGGTTGGGGTCAGACGCTGAGTTTTAGACGTTTGTCCATCTTTATTGCTCTGAAACAAAACTGGTCTTTTCGCTTGAAATCACGACATCCGCCCACTCAATTGCTGAACTCCACATCCTAAACTGTTGCCAGTAAAAAATAACCTATACATTTGAATGGTGACTTCTAGTGTCAACTTTAGTGGATATTGGATTTCACTTATTATCTACATACCATTCATTGCATACTGATGGGCCACAAGAGATTTACATCAGAGATTTACGACACTCTTATCAAATGAAACAAGTAAGTGATCTACAATTAGTAAAAAACATTTTTCACCAAGCCTAGCCTAGATTATTTAGTGGCACTTTAGCTATGAACTATGACTTGCACCCCTGATAACAATAGCAGAACTGCCAACCCTGTAACAACCAACTTTTCAGAGTACCAGACGAGTGCGGCAAATAGGAGATTCAACTCGCTTGTGCTGAATTGGGGTTTTCTCCCCCTACCACACTCATGCACGCGCTGTTTGTGAGTCTGATCACAATTATAGAATTGTACCAAATCAAGTCTATAAAAAGTTGGAATTCTTTCTTGACAGCATTCCATTGCATTGGACCTACACTTTTTTCATGAGCACATGCGCTTAGACAAACATTATGGATCACACCTGCTTCAGTTCAGTCCTCTGAAAAGGTATTTACAAAACAAAACAAAAAAAAGATTCATACTGATAAATACAGAACATATAAAAAGTGTTCGGTGGAAGTAGCACAGATTGCATGTTTATTTGATTACATGTACAGTGTAGAATGGAGATAATCATCTATAACGTTTTTGCCGGACCACGTAAGCGGAGCAAGCCTAGAAGAGCGAATGTCTCTTACTGACTGACTGTCTCTTATTGACTACCCTATGTTAAATAGCGTAGTGGTTAGAGACGCGGACTACGGATCAACAGGTCATAACACATTATGCCTTTGTTCAGGACAGACAAAAACTTTGCCGGGTTCAACCTTCAGTAACTATGTTATAGGAAGCCTAAAATAAAACAGTCCTGGTGGATATTAGGATTTGTTCAGGATAGACAAATACTTTGCTGGCTACACTATTCTCTCGTCTTTTCACTTGACGAAAAAGTCAGTTATCGTCACCTATATTGATACAGTAGTTATTGTATCAATGTCATTCACGAATGGCTAATAAGCTGTTAAAACGGCCAGTGGCAAAAGCCATACAGTTCGGATGCTATTTGTGGTGGAGGTAAACTTAATAAGAAACATTAGTCAGTTTAACACAACGCGTAATGGTGTCTAGCGACATATTACTGGCCAATAAGCTTAATTAACTTAATAAGAAATGTTACTCAGTTAGTTACTACAGCGCCGTGGCGTAGCAGTTAGACACTGTCTGGTACGTGGGAGACCCAGGTTTGAATCCTGGGTGGTCATCAACGATCATCACTTTTTATTGCGGACCGGCTGAACTAGGCTTGCCTGGTTTCTTGTTCTTAGAGTATGCCCCCAAGTTAAGTCTCCATAGAGACGCTTGTCACCTCTCAAACAGGGCCAATCACAAGGCTCACAAGTATTGGCTTTTTATACACGGTTCCTAATCAACACTAAAAGCAAAATCATTTTTAAAAAACAAAAACAACTGCTGGCACTTCAGAGCCCACTGAATGTCCATCTTATGTTCGCTAACAAGTCAGCTTGAAACAATGACCTAACTTATGGCTAACAGACATACGACAACAATTATCTCACGTGTCGGACAGAAATACACAACGTTAACAAATGTTTTAAGCATATGCAAACTTTTTTTTCATATCCCAAAAGCACCAACTTATTGTAAATTGGACAGTGTTCACCTTTCTAAAACACGCAGAGTCGAAAAGGAATGTGTCCATGCGTTTACGTACACCCCAGTCGGTAAACTCATCACAACAAACAGGAGGGGCAGACACGGGTAGCTACGTTGAATAATGATATATTAATCTCCATGTCCGTTGACATGAACTCCGTACACGTCTCTGTGTTGCAGCTCGAGAATTGGGATGTTAGATTTACTAAATTGGGATTTACTTTTTTGTTAAAATGTAAAAAAAAAAAAAAAAACATAAGAAACCAGGCAAGCCTAGTTCAGCTGGCCCGCAATAAAAAGCACTTACTGCTGTTGCCCTCCTGAGATTCGAACCCAGGTCACCCACATGAAAGGCTGCGTCTTTAACCACTACGCCACAGAGCTATACATTTGCCAGCTGTCATAATATAATTTTGTCTTGAGCATCAACTTGAGCATCACGCCAAGTTTGAATATTTTGTTAGATACCATTAACCATTGTGTTAAACTGACTAACGTTTCTTATTAAATTTACCTCCACCACAAATAGCATCTATGAACTGTATGGCTTTTGTCACTGGCCGTTTTAACAGCTTATTAGCCATTCGTGAGTGACATTGATACAATAACTGCTGCATCAATGTGTGACAATAACTGACTTTCGTCAAGTGAAAAGACGAGAGAATCATGTAGTCAGCAAAGTTTTTGTCCATCCTGAACAAATCCTAAGACATAATTAGAAAATCCACCAGAAATAGTCACAATATAACAGTAAACAGTTTCATTTTAGGCTTCCTATAACATAGCTACTGAAGGTTGTAGCCAGCGAAGTTTTTGTCTATCCTGAACAAATCCTCTTTTACCACTGGCCGTTTTAACAGCTAATTAGCCATTTGTGAATGACATTGATACAGTATCTATCAATATAAGTGAAAAGACGAGAGAATCGTGTAACCAGTGAAGTGTTTGTCTATCCTGAACAAATCCTAATATCCACCAGAACTGTTTTATTGTAGGCTTCCTATTACATAGCTAGGTTGACTGACCGCCCTGAACAAATCCTAAGGCATGATGTGTTTTGACTGTGACAGGAGTCAAATGCGGGACCTGTTGTTCCGTAGTCCGCGTCTCTAACCACCACACTATTTAACAAGGGCCACTCAATCAGTCCGTCCGTCCGTCAGTCAGTCAGTCAGTTGCTCTTCTAGGCCGGCTCCGCTTACGCGGTCCGGCAATAATAATAAACAGGCTCAATTCATTTCTGCGTCTATTAGAAACACAATGTAAAATTATTACTGACCTTCATAAATTTAAAACAATACAAATCTTCCCACAATAAGGCCATAATTAAATGTAGCTCTACAAAGTGAGGGTGTAAAATATGTCAAAACCTGTCCTTGTTACAACTAAACCATAAGTGAAGCAAGCCAAATGATTAGTCCGAACTACTGTCATTTCTAGAGTTAAACAAAACATAATTTGAATCTGTTCCACTTAAATGGTTTCAACTTGTTCTCAAAGTAGAAACATTGTGAATGAATAAGATCATTACTGGGAAAGAATGTTGCCAGTGTAAACTGGAGGTGAAATGTTCCATTGCTTAGGTCTTTATCTGGTTATAGTGTGTGTGTGTGTGTGTGTGTGTGTGTTTTTAAACTAGTGACAAAGGGCACTGTGATGCAATTTCCTCACTAATCCCTTAGAAACCTAAGATGAATCACAAAATATGTACCATGGGCACACCCAATTCAGTAACCTGTATTCACCTGTACAGTACAGTATGTCCATATATGGGCCAGCCTACAAACCTACTGATCAAAAAAAATAGTGTCGCTAATGATAACAGGCTGTTATATCATAACATGGCGACTTATCCACAAATCAAATATGTAGTAACAAACTGTAGGCCTACATGTGATTAAAAATGACTAACAGCCATTTAGGTTAATGATCATAAATGCAATTCACCTTATTTACATTTGTCATAAATGCAAAACAGGATAATGACCCACAAGTTGGGGGCATTTCCATAAAAATATCCTTAAAATAGTTGCTAATATGTAGAATAATGCAAGAAGCATATTGCAGTTTTCCACCTTTGAGTACCCATTCAGAATACATTACAATGATTACATCAAATTCATAATTAAGCATTTCTGTATAAAAGAGATCAGGGATGCAAGATATAATTCTTATGTAATTCCGTTCCCAGGTTATGATTCCGTTAACTAAGGGACAGAACTCTCCTGCTCAACAACATGCAGGCAAAGGTAGTCTATACTATATGCCCACTGCACAAACAACTGATCCAATAAAAGTGGAAATATTAAAACGTTTAGAGTCTAGATTAGCTATATATAACAAAACGTATTCTAACTTAAATATTTCATTATGCCTGAAAATTTGAGCCTGAAAAATCGAGCCCATATTTAGGGTTGTTTTTACTTGGCCAAAAGTCTATAAAACTAGCTGATACACAGACTAATATGTACAATGCTGCAGTAACTGCATGGCCTCCTTGCAGCTAGCGGAGAGAGCAATAGCTTCTATTATTTTATTGTTGCGTTTATTTATTTAAAAAAAAAACGTTGTAGGCCCGACTAGCCTACAACACAAAAATTGAAGGCCCCACCCGGTCATGATCAGGTTCTGGCTGAGACAGAATTAACTCCCTACCTCTGGCTCACAATGTCTTCAACTGCAGTTTTGCTGGCCTTCATGCTGCTAGCCTTTCCTCACGATCTATCAACCCCTTTCAACACAGGTAGGATTAAGGCCAAGCTCGCTGAACCGGTTTTGAGCGTGATTTGTCTGCGTAGAACAAGGTTGTGGCCACCTTCCTTATTAAAATCCTCATTTACAATAAAGTCAATGAGCCAATGTACAATTTCTGCACGTAGTTGTGACTCTTCTGTTACCTTGTCCTGTTCTTGGTCGTTCTTTTCTATGCAAAACAATGTTTTTCACTGACGCGGTGCCGTTGTTGAGAACAAGCCGTGTCCCTGACAATTGTCTGTATTTATTTTAAAACATGAATGCCATGATCGGCGTTCAGCATGCAATCCTGAAACCATTCCCTTACCATGTGACGTTGGGAAAAGAAGCAAAGGAACTCGTAGGCATACTGATAGTCTAATCTTCCACATGAACTGTTCTCTAGATTCGGTAGCCGTAACTCTGATTCGTTCCACTCTTTCCCCAACGGACCATCCCCTTCGACTCTGAAAGTCCACTGAATATTTCAAAACAATCTACAGTGAACAGAGTCTGCACAGAAACTCTTAATTTCTTGAGTAGAGAACTTAGTTCACGATTGTGTTCCTTCCGTTATTCTGCGACGCCACAAAGTTTTTTTTTTTTTAGCTTTTCAACCCTTTTTTCCACTATATATATTTCACTATATCCACAATCTGGATACGCCAAGCAAAGAGGGTCTGATCAAATAGCCAACAGAAAGGTGATACAGAAATAAGGTAGGCCTATGTTCTGCACAGGCTACTGAAATGCAATCTAACAGATCTAACAGAAATGATAAAATTTAATGACCCTCACTTAATAAAGAAAATACTGTAAACCCTCCCGAAGACTGAAATTAAAAAGCATGAGTGTCCCCCATTTCCATCCCTGTCTGGTCATGTTGAATTAATTGCTGCAACTCCCAGCGGAATCGGGAAAGTAGATGTTGAGTGCCCTCCAAAACACATCTGATGCCGTTCGAGTTATTGTTACTCTTATCACCAGGAAGTCTAAAACGGAGTCCGTATGGGCTAGAGAGAATACACACTCGGGTGTTCTACCTTGATTGAACTCCCATGTGCCAACCAGCCACAAGAGTCGCTAAAGTGCGACCAAACAAGAGCACCCCATTTCATTACTATCCCAACAAATGCGGATGGCGCAGCCAATTTCACTGCCCTTCACAGGACCCCGGGCTAATCCGCAGGCAGGCTACAAACCATGGTCTCGCGAAGACACAGAACAACTGTGTCTCATATGACAAATTCTGTATTCGCTCTAGCCATGAGCTACAGGAATAGATCTCGGAATAGAGATCTCTCACGGTTTGAGAACTTTTCACAGGTAGAACATGCGACGAAAGACCAAGGTCTCTTTAAAGCAGCCGAACACGTCATGACGTTAACTTCGAGACAACAAAAAGTAATTATCCCTATCCATTCAATATACCTCTAAACAACTGGTAATGTTGGTTTTCAACAGATGTACACCTAATAGAAATAAAGGCCTAGCTACTCAACACAGCCACTCCTTGTTACAGCCGTCTTCAAACTGTGCCACATAAGAATTTCGCACCTTTACGAGGCCTTTCCATTGACATGTTAACGCGACATTCTTTTTGTCGTACAACAACGACTCGTATTTTAGTATACATAATAATAACTTCAAGTGGTTATTGACTATATAATTCAATGTGGTTATTTACTACATAATTCAAATGACCGGGTAAAGATGAAGCGCGCGTACCGGCTGTATGTTTCAAGTTGATGCGCTTACTTACCAAGTAAAGTAGCCGCATTTTGCTCATTTTTTAATCCAGATTCGCCAAATGTCTAAAGTGGAGCAGACATTTATGGTGTACGAAACCTCAATAAGTAGCAACACTTCTCCATGAATTAGAAATATTAATTACTTTAGTTGAAAATCGACAGATTTTGAAGCGACTATCCCATGAGAGGGAAAGTTCCAAATGACGATTGCCGAAGTCTCTGTCACGCCCATTTATTGAAACGACAACAGAGGCTCAATCCTGGGTCCCTATTTTCCCAGTACATTAACTTGTGTGATAGATGCAAATAGAAAGCATATGGACTGAATTAATGAATTCTTATTCCGTAGAGTATACCCAACGAGGAAGTTAAAAAGTTGTTTGGATGGGGGAAACCCACTCGATTTCTTTAATTAAAATTATCATAGTGAAAAACATGCTGTTTGTCTCTCTGTGTGTGTCAGTTTTACATTATCTATTTAACAGTTGTCTGCAGTACTTCGATAACGCTGACATACACCGCAACCGTCACAGGAGAAGATAAGGAGCATTAAATTGACAATGACAAGGAACTTCACCCCAGAATCAATCTTATACTATTCATAGTGTTGGTAAGTGGGAACCCTAAACATGTACATGACATTAAACTTGAAGTACTACTAACCCGACACACAATATTAATGCTTATTAGGTAAACAGGTTAAATAAAAATCATTGCGTTACACTGTGTTTCAAAAATGTTGTCCTGTTTGTTTTGTGGATGTTTTTGTCTTGGGAAAATTGCCTTAAGGTCAGTAAAACACTGTAATGTGACAAAGACAGAATATGTCATGCAACACTTCTTAAAATAACATCGCACATACAACACCATATCATAGTTTATTCCTTCATACATTCATAGCACCAGTGAGTCAGACAAGTATGGCTAATTCATTCTGTGCTTCTTGATAAGGGAGGGAGTGGCAAGGCTCTCTTAGCAGCCAGTGTGAAGATAAAAGAGCAAGAACTTGTTATTGAAGGTAACTCACTGGTTTCTTTAAGGTTGTGGATTGTTCTGGGTCTAGTCTAACTTGGAAGTAGCCTAAGCAAACACTTGACCCTGGAAATGACACTATGTAGATTTGTTGAAATGTAGATATGTTGAATGGTCTTGAACTTTGCCCCTACTTGTCTTCTCCCTGCCAACTCTCTTACCATTTTGGGAGTCAACAGAACTGAATAGGAACTTACCTTCCTCCAGTGGCAGATTTTTAATGTATTCCCATGTGTCCTTCACATGACTGATTAATTCTGTACTCTGTAGCGCAGTCTCCTGTTTGGAGAAACAACTTCCTATGTGCCCAGGATTACATGGTTGGCAATGACTGGTTGATCAGGGTATTTTTCTGAGGTGGTGTTACAACATTCAAAGTCAAAGAAGCTACAGTCATCTTTAGAGATTCCAGTACAGCCTGAGAGTAAGACAAGCTACTATACATTAATGAAGAAACTGGTAAAAGAAAACAAGCAAGGAATATGCAAAGCATTGTCAAAGAAAAGTAATCAACATTACAGTGAAGTAAACCTAGTACCAAGAAAATAACATTGTGTATGAAGTATATATTGTGTCAGAGATGCATAGGAAACCTACTCATACTCAACTTGAGACTTTTCAACTGTACATTTTATTTCCAAAAGGCTGCATATACATTTGCAAATTCTACTGTACAGAAAACATCCAAAATGTCCATAATTATATAGATACAATATACCACAAAGCTGCCCTGGCAATACCAAACATACAGTATATGTTTAGCACTATAAAAGCTCTGCAGCCTATTCAATTATAATGATTGTAAATACTTCTTGAACTAATACTTTCTTCACATGTATGTTTGTATGTTTTTTTTTGCCCCATCTGTACTTTACAACATTCACCATTTAAATTAGTTAAACAAGGCACAAGAATAGTGATATGAAGCCAAAGGCCATGCGTGATATGAGAAGGAGTAAGGTAATATCTGTGGACCAGGGGGTTAGTGTGGCATGACAACATTGAGCCAGCCGCCAGCTAATGCCCTTTAACACAGCCAAGTACTGTAACATCCATCCCTGATGTAAATCAGATTGGAGCGACAGTTACCAGAGTTATGTCCAAATTTTCACCCTATTCACAATTTAGTGCATTACTCTTGTGAAAAGTAGTACAGCGCACATTACTAGAAATAATGTGCCATTTGGAATACAACCAAGCTCAGGGGACTTTACATTAGGGGTTGAACTATCTTCAGCCAGTGACACAGCAGTAGACTAACACAAAGCATTTACGTGTGTGAGTGTGTGTTTGTGTATTCATGGTATGAAACCCAGTGGGCCTAGTCACCATTTACAAAGTTCAATTCAACTCGTAATAAGTTCTAGATGACTCAGCATTTCTGGATTAGGCTACGTTAAAATAATTCAAATGCAATGTTTTGGTTGATATGGTGTATTTTACAGACAAATGCTATCAATGCAACATCAGCCAATGTTTAGCATTACAACAGCACACTTTTTTTTAACCACTCATGCTCACATTAGTACAGGGAATTAAAATAATTTTTTGTAGTAACAGTTATGAAAACAATCATATTCAAAACGCAATGCTCACTCAGTCACCACTCTGTTCTATTGTCAGCTGCATTGTATAATGATTAATATTTGATTGATTAAAAGACAATAGTGGATGTGTATACTAAAAGCAGTGTAGGTTTCACATACAGTATAGTGTAACTTCTGCTCTTGTGATCCGTCCTCCATGAAAGCAATAGAAACAGTACATGAAAGGAGTCATACAGGTGAAACAATCTTCTGCTCAAACACTGTTTGAATAACAGCAAACCATTCAAAAGGACTATAAGGTATACTGTTCCATTTAGGAAGCATCCTGTTCATACATGAAATTGCATATAACAAACTCAGTTTTAGGTATTTCAGAGGAGACTGCAAAAGGTGTAAAATAAACAAGTAATTTTTAATGTAACTGCAGGAAGACACCTCTCAGACGCATTTTGATTTTCATTTCTGATACTTTCAAATACTTTTTATTATGATTATTTTCATAATATTATACCAATGAAAGCAGTAACTACAAAGAGACATGGTCCAAGCTTAAGAAATCACCCTGAACAAAAACAGAAAATATGCATCAGAAGAACTACTTGACATCCATCCCATATGGATAAGGATATGAAATAAAAAAATATCAGTTGAATTAATTGAAAGATTTTTAATACATTGCCTGTTGTTGAGATTTGTAATTTCCAACCCCGGCTTCCCTGGTATATTTAAAATGCATCCAATATGTCATAATATCCCATATATAGTGCACCACTTTTCATTATAAATACAGGATGTTAAGCAGGCTTGCTTAGTGTACCATAAAATAATTCCATAACACATTCTACCCTCAGTCATGTCCCGTGTAGCTTTGAAGTGCTGTGCCTCTGTTGGGGGGCTTGTGTGGCAGGTCGATGATGTGCAGGTCTTTGAGAAGTGTGAAATGGATGGAAGTAGGTGATAAGATGCACTGATAAACAAGGCATAGTGCCAGGAAGTGATGTCTTACAGCACCCTCCAGCTATGCTCTTCTCCTTCAGGGTTGCCAAACCATTACTACCACACACACACACACACACACACACACGCACACACACACACACACACACACACACACTTTGCAGGATACTAGCTAAGACATTTTAATATTCAGGGGTTTACTTTTAAAGATAACAAGATTCAGGCTAGCTCCTTTAACAGCACATTTTCTTCACTCAACGAACCACTCAACCATAGGATGTATTTTACAATGACACACTGAAAAACAAAAAAACGAAACATCACACAGCAGAACACAATGTTAAAAAGCCAATTTAACCAATTGCTTAATCCACGTTAGTCTGAAAGTTGGGTGCACCTTAAAAGTACAAGAAATGTAGCAAACTTGTGAATTTTTGTTCAATCAACAAACTCTGCTCAAAGTGATGTGAATTCGAAATAGCTTGAGTAAAATTTATAAATCATACTTGTTGGAGGCCAACACTGTTGGGTCATATGTTGTGCAATTTCACAACCCTATTGAAGTTACAATTTCACATTGAATCAACAAACTTTTTATATTTACTTGCATTCTCCATGGATTTTTTATTGTTTGTTTCAATACCTTTTTTTTGCATGTAAATTGTTTCGCCTATTAATCATATACTACAAAACATAAATACCATACGGGTAAATGTGTCTAAACATTTTGCAGAGGTGGGTAGAGTAAAAGTACGGTTTAAGAGTAAAGTGAAAGTACTGTTACTTCGATTGTAATTTACTCAAGAGTTAAAAATGTGTCCGGTCAGAAAACTACATAAGCACTAGAGACAATCATTTTATATCTTATAGGGGAACAACAGTCACACGATCACTCCATTCAAAAGGCTCCTTTATAAACACACTGACAGTGTGAATTTACAGATTGAAAGAGATTTCAGAAAGGACGATAATGTGACAGTTGTACCCATTTATGACTAAATAACACAAAAACAAAAAGCCACTTATTTAGCAATCATACAATTTAAGCATGCCAGATTGTTATTCTGCCAGATTGACTGTTCTGTTGTATGTATTCTACCAACATTTTACATTAAATTCACTTGTTTACAGTGCACCTCCTTCATTTGTACAGTATGTAATTATTACACTGGCAAAATTATCAAAATAAATAAGTATGGGTAATAGTTGTATTCCTATCTTTTAGCCCATGGCTAAGGCAAATTGCTCTTATGACAAATTTTATGAAATTCATAATAAAATATCCTGCATACATCATACATTTCTCCACACCCTAAGCAAATTACTATTTACTGTCCCCCATCTACAAATAAACATATATTTTAGGGTTATTTTATAAACTCAGCATAGAAAGAATGTTTCTATCTCTCCATTCAGCCAAGTTTGTTTGCACCACTGGAATATTGTGGGTGTCTCTTTAAAACGCTCATCCAATCCCTTGATCCTTTACATTAACAGACCAATCACAGATTGTGGTTCACAGTGCTGTGTCAAAAAATCTTAGTAGCTCTGTTCAGTGCTTTTTTAAAGATGCATTCCAGGCTTGCTGGCCACTGGTTTCAAACGTGGTGAAGTCGAGCCAAAACAGGTCCTCAAAAATTGTGTACTGTGTCATGTGTGTGCATATACATATGCCCCACGACATCAAAACCACTTGCTTTAAAACTTGGTGTTCCTTGGGTATCTGAGGTATATGATTCTCCAAAAAGTATGCACAGGGAAACTATATATTACACATCAAGCTCAAAATGGGAAGTTTAAAAAAATGTTTAAAAATGTCCCAGAATGCATCTTTAACAGTAGTGCTCAATGCGCTGGCAGAGTAGGAATCAGCAAGTATATTGGCGTATCGGCATACTGTACATTTATATATTACTATGCTATATAATTAACATCACTGAACTTATTTGGTAAAATGTAACTGAGTAAAAAGTTAGTTACTTCCTTCAAATTACTTAAGAGTGCAAGTACAGCCCAGAGAGAGAAAATAGAAAAGTAGTCGTTGCACAAAGACTGTACTTATATGCATTGTAGCGCGTTACTGCCCACACCTGGCGCTTTGTGACATTACTGAGATGGCTGTTCCATGATTTAAGCAGGCTCAATGTCCAACCCCGCAGTCACTCAATGCAGGTTGAGTGATTAAAATGTCAAAGTGTAGGGAATCCTCTAAATTGACTGGGTTCTTATAAGAATTACACATTACTTTGCCAGCCATCATGGAGGTTGATTCAGTGTATAACTGCACAGCATCAAGCTACAAAAGAATTGTGTTTGCACAACAAAATGGCATGAAGGTTGATTCAATGTGCAATTCTAAGGCAACCAACTGCAAAAGGATTGAGAGTTTGCTCAACATCTGAGAGAAAGCTCACAATCCTATCAGAACTGATTTCCTTACAATTCTACACTGAATCCACATATTTTTTCTTCCTTTTTTATAGTGCATGTTTTTCAACTCTACCAATTAAACGTATTTAGAGTACACATTTGGGACATCATCTGGGGTAAATAACCTAGTATTTAAATAAAAACAAATAAAATACAGCTGTCTTACGGCTTCTTCCTTAATAGTGCAACCTATTCTCAATTTAGGGCACTACTTTTCATCAGGCTCTATAGAACTGGTGAAAACTAGTGCACTACATACGGAATAGGGTGCCATTTTGACACTGAGGGCAGTTCCAACCCCTGAAAAGCATTCCTTCCTGAAAAGCATTGGTGGGTCCCAAAAGTGCAGAGTGCCCACTCTGTCCTGTATAATAATAATAAAGGCAACACAAATGAAGGGCAGTCTGATTTAAGAATAGCATTAAGTAAAAGCAACAGAAGGGAGGGAAGAGAAAAGAGAAAGGCTGAAGAGATTAGCAGTACATCATCAGAAAGGGGTGAATACAGTATACACACATCAATTACAGATTTCTTTTTTTCTCAGTGATAATTTTTCCTAGTCCTGTTGTTTTGCTCAGTGAACAACAATCTCCATCTGCACATTGACATCTTATATACCTTTCAATCAACCACCATCAAGTTATCCATTAACACAGATTTATGCATTAAGCTTGGCTTTTCAGGATCTATGTAGACAGTGAATTCCTTGGGAATTCTAAAGGGACTGAGTTAGCAGACTCATGATTGGTCAGTTCACCCATTCCACACATTGGAATGCCTGGGGTTCCTTTTTCTAAATGATGTACTAAGTCTGATTCAGGGTCCTCCTGCCTCTTTGTTGCAGGGCTTTTGGAGTGGATCTTGTCAATTTCCTCCAGAGCGCATGCCAGAGAGTCAAGGTCACCAGTGTCTTGGTGTCGTGCCTCCCACAGGCTCAGTATGACCGCAGAGGGGCTCTGTTGCTTAGCAAAATACGACAGGTTTCTATAGGAAGAATGGACAGAGTGGTCATAGTACAATTTGCAATGTCAGGAAAATTGTTGTTTGTTTAAAAAACATCTTTATAGTTGTGCCTCCTATGAGATACAACTCTGTTAGCCAAGGTTATTATAGGCTTAGTTAGTCTGTTTCACTTGGAAGGTTAGAGGCCATTTAAGTTTTGTAGGTCTATACAGTTTTATTTTTAGGGGGGATGTCACTTCTTGCCAGTGGGGGGCAGTAATTCAGAAAGCAAACATGGAAAGACAGGAGTGTTTTTCCTGAGAGAAAATAAGATTTTCTGGATTACTGTATCTTCAGGAAGATTCTACGTTTCTGAGAGGTGGTTGCTCAAGCCTGATGAGAGTCCACACACAAACACAGAATATTCTCTCCACAAACATTCAAGATGCAAGGTCAGAAACCAGACCAGCTACCTAATCATCCCCAGTCTCCAATTGGATTGAATACCCAGCATCCTATTGGTTCAAATTCCCCTCTTTTGCCATCTAATATTCTTTTGGCTAGTTTTACGTTAGCAGCCAACAGGGCCGAGGTCACACTATTTGACTTTCAGACTTTCAGGCACCTGTCATGGGGGATGGGGAATGAAGTGTGCAGCAGTGCTGGGAATTCCGAATCACTAAAGTGAACTAAATAATTCAGTTTGGTTCTTTTAAAAGATTCACCTTCTTTGAATCGCTGATTCATTAAGAAAATCTTTCTCAGTCGGTGAAGCCATTTACATTGACGTTTTAGTAATTGATTAAGACCGACTAACATACATTAGTGATTGCATACGTTTAGTACTTCACTATGATACGTTTTGTTCATGGGGAAGAGAGGGGATGAATGAGGCAATTAGAATCAGGGGATGATTAGGTGGCTATGATGATATGGGATTGGAATTTTAGCCAGGACACTGGGTTTATCACCCCTACACTTATAATTGTGACATGGGATTTTTAGTGATCACATAGACAGGACAACCATTTATTGTCCCCTCTTAAAGTCTGGATGGAAGTATATGGGCTTTCATTATTCCATCTCCATTTCAGAATTTTACTTAAATAGTCTTTAAATAACTAACACTGGTTATTGTTTCCAACAATAACCAAATATACAGAAACATTTCTATGGAATTAACATGCCTTGTGTTCACACAGTAGTGTTGGTTTAGGCCTTCATTGTACAAGGCCCTTCTGTTGGACAGTTGTGAAAATATTTACTTAGATTTTGCACTTTGTTACAGTAGACAAATTGTATTTATGAAATTACGTTTTATTGTCTTTGTTTAACAGGTATGCTAACATCAGAGGTTTTCATAATGTTGTGGCCGGAGGACGTGTCATTCACAGGAAGTATTATGTTGAAGATGCCCACTGGCCAGGTGAAATGCAATGAGGAATGACAGAAAGAGAACTGGCATCCCGTCTCTTCAACTTGAACTCAGGCCACCTGGCAACATCAAATACCAGTCAGCAAAAAATGACATGGTTTCTCTCTTTCCCGCGATATTAACCGGACAATGTTTAATCAGGGAGGATAGCTATTTGTGTCGCTTTGTGAGAAAAAGATGTCAAGTCATTAAACACAGTTTGCCAACATAAAACTGGACTGAAGTGGGATTCTAAGGCTTTTTGGTGTGCTATGCAATCGACCGTTGACACAAGGCAAACAATATAATGAATTCTCTGAGCCTTGGTGGCTATACATTTGTAGTTTCCAATTTTTGGTAAGTGTAACGAAGCTAGATGGGGCTATCCAACTGGTGCCTTTTGTATAGCTCAATCAGTTGGAATGTAGTCAAGAAGGTCGGTCACGTGTTTTGCGAAGCAGAGGACCATGGGTAATGTACTCTGTCAGTGGAGGAAGCTAAACTGCTAGCAATAGCACGTTTGACGTCAGTTTCATTGAGGCCTTAAATTTGCCAGGAGAAATCAGACCTGTATAGGGCCTCAACAAAATGTGCATGAATCTACTTGAATCTCTGACAAACAGAGATCTCTGACAAACAATTTATAGAGCTTCGATTCTCTGTTTGTCAATGTGAAAGTAGTCTGTCATTTTGATCATTTAGCAGTATTTACATTTTCTAAGACATGTATGGTTAATTATTATTTCGGTATATGGGAGTGTCACTTTTTACCCTAGTGGTCGGGGAGGGTCACGTGAAAATGTATTTGGCAGAAAGACGGGCCCTCCATTTTCATTTCAGAGGTATCCAATTGCCTCCAGATATCCCTAATAATAAATAATATACACTCCCATACTATAATAACCTTGCTTTAAGCACAGCACCTTTTCCAAGTCATAGCAGTTAGGGACTGAAATCATATAGCACTATAACATCGACATGATCAGTGATTTCTTTAAATAAATATAATTTCAAAATCTCATGGGGGAAAAGTCAAGCATATAAGCATATGCCTGTGATACACTCTGAACAGTAACTTTGTAGAAACAGCAGGCAACATGTGTACTTCACTAAGACAATAAATCCAGTGGAGGGCAGTGTTTCACTACAAAACAATGGTTCACCCAACCCTGTGAATGCAGACGTGAACGTTCCATCAGACTAAATTAAAATCAGCTTAACATGATAAGATATTATATTAAAGCAGCTGATTGGGATTATTTGGACCCCCAAAAGTCTCTCAAATACTTTCTGCTGTTCAAGCATTTATTGAAACAAACAGAGATATGATGGACAGTTCGACTCTGTTTTCTGCTAAGGGCTCCTGATTAAATGAAGTGCACTAAGGGAACAGGATGCTGCTAGGGATTACAGCATTGGACACTCACATATCTAGATGGAGTTTCTGGGCTAAGAGCTGCCAGTCCTTGCCCTTGGCGTTGGCAGTGTCGAAGGTGGCACATATCCTCTGGCGGATGGAGAGAGGGATTTTGAAGGCCTTGGGTCCCATCTGTGAAGTGATGGTGCAGTCCGACTGCATAAAAAATGGGACTGACTCCTTCTCGCTCTACAAGGGCAGAACAGACAAAGGAGCGAGCCAAAACACAATGCGCCACAGGAGTCAAATATAATTATATTACATTTTTATTTCACCGAGGGGCTGTAGGGATACACAGGGCCAAGAACAAGTCAGATCTCAATGACTGAGTGTAGCCCTGTTTTAAAAAAGAAGTATGTGACGGGTCGTAAATGGCACCCTACCCTGTATATAGTGCACTACCGTTGAACAGTCTTATGACACTATAGAAAATAGGGTGCCATTCAAGAGAATAGTACCACGGGCTCCTGACAACAGACTGTCCAGCCAGTGCCAGCAGAGGACACTGAATTCACTGAGGTTAAATAAAGGTTGTTAAAATATACTCCGCACAGGAAGAGACAGGCTCACCTCCACCACAGACGTATAGACCTGCAGAATCTGTTCGTGACCTTTGACCTGCCGCACACTGATCTTGCAGGAAAGCTGGGTTGTGGCGGGGCTGTATCTCTCCAGGGAGAAGGCACAGTGCAGGGGCTGCTGGTTGCTGCACCATACTTGGGAAAAGGAGAATTCCTGCATTTGAGAGAGAGAGAGAAAGAGAAACAGTAGTAAAGGTTAGGAGACAGAGAGAAATACAGAGGAATGGAAAGAGAAAAAAGGAAAGGAGAGCGAGAGAGAGAGAGATGGGAGGAAAAGAAAAGCAAGACAGGATAAAGTCACTAGGCTTCAACTGTAGAAGAATTTCCATCCTATACTTCACGCGGGCAGTTCTCACATGAATATGAAGACAAAGTAGTCTGGTTTGAGGACGGTCTTTGAAGTAGCACAGCGCTATGCAACGACTGCATTATGTATGGAAATACACATTTGTACAGCAAGAAGGAGTGGGAGGGGATCTAAAATTGTCGGGGAAAAAAAACTTGCCAAATTCCCACTTAATTTTGATAATGAAAGTCAGCTTGTGAGCTAAGTATTACACACGATATCCAGAAGCGAGGGAACAACGAACTGGGAAATTATTGCCTTTGATGTATAATTAATTTCTGCGACGGGCACATCTGCAGGGAAACGTCCTTGACCCACCGCACGTTCCCTTCTTCCATCTCTGCATAATAAAGTGACCTGTAAAGGATTCACATTAATGGCTGCCGTCCCAAATGGCAACATATCCCCTATATAGTGCACTACTTTCAGGACGCGCTCACAGGTCCCCCGTCAAAAATAGTCGACTATATAGGGAACAGGGTGCCACGTGGGAACATGGTGATGGGGACCCGTGCTAGCAGTAGAATGAAAAGCCTGTCTGGCGTGTCTACAGAGGACTTAACCCCTTGGCTTTGATAAGCCGATCCTCCCCGATGCGAAAGATAATGGCACGCTGGGGGAATGGAGGACGTGGAGAAGCAGGTACTCTTTGGCTGACTTGACGTATGGTGCATGCAGGAGCCATTACCTGCTCTGTGAAAGAGGGAGGTTCACAGAGGCTTGTCTCGTTTCAAAGATCCTCATAAATAAGCCCAAAGGAGATGCTTGTCTACCAGCCCGTGTGAAGCATGCCACTATTCTTCACCACACTTGCACATGTACGAGGGCAATGCATTGGTTAGTGTGCACGCACAATTACCAATACGTGTATGCAACCTCCGTTAAGACTAATGGTCTGGTTGTAACCACTAATCATCTGGCAATAAATATCTCATACCAACATACAGCATATGCTCTGATTTGTCTGAAACACTTTAGAGACAGACAGATGAAGATAATGTGTAAGCACCTGAAAGCATACATTTGTAAGCCAAAACTGGAATCATAGTAACTGACCGGGGATATAGAGTTTAAAGTTTCACACTCTGTACCCCCTGTCAGTTAGACAGGACACCCATTTAAATAATTTAGAGCTCAACAGTTTAGGGTTGACCAGAGGACAAAATCTTAAAATTTTTCATTTTCATTCTGATAAGACTGACATAATTCTTTCTGAGAAACGCAAATACCTACTGCTGGTACAAAGACTGTCCTAATATGGTCATCATAGTATTTACATAAATAAGGAGTTAAAGTCAAAACCTGTTACCTGACAGGTTGTAAAGGGTTTGATGCTCCACAGAAACGGTGGGACATCCTGGATCAAGACCTGGAGACTAAAGGTGTTCCCTCTGAAAGGCAGCATCTTAGGTTCCTCCAAGAGTTGTCCTCCTTTACCCTTCTCTGTGGCCACCACTCCCTGTCAGTGAAGGAGGGAATAAAGGAATTAATGGAGGGAGAGGATGCTGGATAAAATAATAAAAAAAAAAACTAAGGCAACTGCAGGTTCCCAAAAAGAGAATCGACAAGAAACAGAAGCATTGCAGCACTCCATTGATTGCTTCTGATTTCATGCTGTCCTACAAAGGCAAACCTAACTACACATTTGGTCAAAATAAAGTTAAATATCAAATTCAGCCTTTGTAGTATCTGTTTAATCTTGTGTCAATTTGTCCTGGTTTAATTACGTTAGGTTGAAGAGAAAATGTAGTGTGACAATTGCAGTGACTACAGAATCCAAATAAAACCTAAGTTATTGCACTCTGGCTTTGTTCCAGGGTTTTTACTCCAGTTACACAGTCTGCAATACAAAGGCAGAGCATTAACTCCACAAACAGTAAAAAATGAGAAAAATGGCTTTGAAGTTATCTGCTGTCCAGCAAAATTGTAAATGATACTGCGCAACGCCTTTATGTTATTATGAAGTATTGTTTAATGTATATTTCCATCCTAAGATCTTATTTAGGCAACAACAACTGTTGTGACAACAACTTCATTAAATAACATTTACATAATATATAAATACAATTTTTTATTCACACTAGCAAATGAGAAACTCTCGCTATGCCAGAGGTACACGGTAAAACATGCATACGCAGCACATTGGCCAGCCCCCTTACCCGGAGGGCGTACAAACTTTGTAAATTCCCGAACAAACACCTCAGTCATCCACTTCACCCTCGGCCCTCCTTTTGCCCTATACTGCACACCTCAACCATTTGCACGTGTCCCAAAGCTAGGGTGCAGGGGCAATGTAGGCACACCAGCGGCCCCTTGAGTGTGCAACGATGCAGCCTCACGAGCGAAGTGGAATCCCATAAGGCACTGTCTGTCGAGATACTGTCGCACACTTTCTGCTTTTCAGTGATTTCAACCAGGAAGTCACGTGGTCCAATGTGCGTGAGGGCATTCACCTGATAACCTCAGCTTTGTAGGCGCTCAAGACACCTTCGTGTGTTCCTAGACTGCAATGAGACCAGGACGTCCCGCTGAGAATGCCTTTCCCGCTCCCCAAATAATGCTGGCCATTTGCATTATGCATGCAGCTTCCCAACCACTTGTCAGCTAGCGTCACAGTCCAGGATCAAACTGAGACCATGGCGGGCAGCCTGGCTGGTGCTACAAAAGAGCACCTTAGATCAATGTGCCAACTGGGAGGTTGCACAAGGAAAACTTTAAATAGTTTGTTTCTCAGTTTCGTTGTTTGAAAAACTTTAAATAGTTGTGTCAGCTTGGGCCTCACGCCGTACGGCAGCTGGAGCCAGATTAACAGCTCCATTTGAAGGAGATTTCCTACTGAAATTAGACCCTCACCATTATTATCAGGAGCATCCTGACAATCTAGGTCTGTCTATTGCCAGAGCCTAAACAACATGAAGCGGAGTGAGTGTGATTGTAGCCGACAGAGGCCCCAGGGACTGAGAAGAGTGGCATCTGGTCGCCAGGCTGCGCTATAGGGACAGATTCATAAACTAAATCCAAAAAGCATTTTAAACCCAGCTGCTGGTGACTTCTGCTAAATCACAGGAACACAGTCAGAGGACCTGAGTCACTCCTGAGGCCTGTTCTGTTCTCCTTGGTTCTGTTTTGCTTTATGTCGCTAGGGGGAACTGTGGCAGTTGATTTCCCTGACGCAATAGATGATGAGATATCAATACAGACATTCACATGCTTTATTGAATTTATAATCAACTCAGATTCACACACAGTATGACCGAATGATTGGAAGTCCAACCCGTAAATATCAATGTTTGAGAGGAATTTGATTCTTTTTCCATCATCTAATATCGTGCTTCATATGACTGCAGAAAAGTAAACTGCAATGCAATAAACATCAATGAAAAGAACCAACCAGCCAAAGAGAAAGAGTGGCAGATGCAATACGCAACCACCTGGAAACACACCTATTATTATACAGTGTTTCCTATATTCCATTACTGGAAAACATCCACTATATGCCCAAAATGGTTGACAATGACCTATTTCCAAACTGACTCCTGATAGCGATCTACTTGGCTGAGAAAGGCTAGGTGGATGCAGAGCCCCTTCCTGCTCACCTGAAAGGCGTGCGGTGTGTCATCCACACAGTAGACTCTGAGGCTGTAGTCCATTGGGGTAGGCCCCAGGCTGCCAAACACAGCTAGCTTCAGTCTCTTCACGGCCGCCTGGGTGAGCGGTTCACCAATCAGAGCATAGGAGCCTGGCTGGTCCAGCAGCAGGTGGCAGCTAGTGGAGTCCATCAGGCAGTAACAGGATGTTGACTCATCCTCCACGGACATCACTTCCTGAGACACGGAACAGAGAAAGCAGAGCACAGTTCTGTTGGCAAAAAAAAGATAGTAACACAATACCATATTTTAATTTAGTGTTGCACAGAGTGGTGAACCCCTCCCCATCCTCACTTCCGACAGACCCATCTTCTCTGGAACGATCTTTTAATACCCAAACATGTTACTGATCTGCTGCCAATTGACCTAATTAGTTGTGTGATATTCCACTAGGTTTAGTTTTTTAGCATTACACAACTTTTCCAGTCTTAGTTGCCTCTGTCCCAACTTTTCTGAAGCGTGTTGCCGGCATCAAATTCAAAGTAGGCACATATTTTTCAAGAAAAAAAATGTCTCAGTTTCAACATTTGATATGTTGTCTTTTTACTATTTTCTACTGAATATAGGGTTTAAATGATTGAATTCTGTTTTTATTTACATTTTATGCAGCAACATTTTTGGAAACAGGGTTGTACAAATACCTTCAATATTATAAACCGGGCGATTTAAATCCTGAATTCTGAATGCTGAAACCTGTTGTATTCCATGGATATGGCATTAAATAACATTTTACTATTCTAAATGCAACGGTAGCCAGTTGGCAATATCAATAAGGCATTTTGGAGGTTTGTGCTATATGTAGGCAATAAGGAACAAGGAGGAGTGGTATGTGACCCAAATACCATACCACACTAAGGGTTATAATCCAGGCATTTCACACTGGGCCAAATACCACTGCCCCATCTGGCCTTATTACTTAAATATAACAACAATAGGTGAAAACACCTTTCATTATTGTACATTATGACTACAGAATCAGTTGATTTTATTTCCTTAAACCGCTACCTGTCACATCACATGAGATCAAATGCCCTCTCTCTCGTTTGGATCACGGACAGTCATTTGGTTGTTTATCGCCCTCACCTGTTTCCCTAATAACTGTTCCTATTTAAGTTCCTCCTTTTCCAGTGTATCTTGTCGGCCTTTGTTTGGCGTATGCCTTTCGTTTCGGTTGTTCTGTCCTGTCTTGTGTAGTGTTTTATTTGCTATTATTCAAGTTCTGTTATTTAATGTCCTCCGTTCTCTCTGCGCTTGTGCCCATGCCTCGTCAAACATGACACTACCCTAGGTATATATCCCAAACAATATATTTTTTAATACCAGAGAGCAAATAGGAGATATGAAAAGCTATATCATGTACACAAATGAGAAGCAATGAAGGACTAAGGCAGGAGTTTTAGTTAGTATCAACGAAAGTTGCTGTCTTTTTCCATTTTGTGTTGAACCTTTGGTTGGAGGGTGGGTTAATGATGCAAGGCTGAGCTACAGAATGTCAATTACATGCCTGTACCATCCTCTGGGTCATTAGCGTGGGGAGCCGTCAGAGGGCCAAGTGCATCCCAAATGGTTTCCTATTCCCTATTTAGCATTACATAGAGAATCTGTGTCATTTTGGGACCAACCTTATTCTACACCATCACTCTCCTGCTGCCGGGATTTTTATCATGACCTATCATATACAGTCATGGTATTAAATATAGTCTAATAGGACATTTACTGTATGTCCTTGCTGGTAATTATGATTTACATAAAATGTGTTCTGTCCTTTGACATGATCTCAGTGAAGATTCTCTATGAAGGCCTCATTATTTTCAAAAACCTCAGAGGGGTCGATCACCTCACCTTTTAATATTAGAGTGAAAAGAGACATTTTCAATTAATTTAAAGCTATAAACCTTAGTTAGTATTTTTTTGTTTCACTTATATGCTTGGTTAAGATGAGCAGGCAGGATTTAACATGCAAAATTAAGGGTTGATTAGATCATCGAGGGAAATTCACCTCTCTCAGCAATCTATGTTGTAGTATAACTTTACTGATTGCTCTCAATCTAAAAAACAGACAATATGTTTACTTTTACCAGTGCAAAGCAAAAATTGTTTAATAAACTATACAATCAGGGAAAACTGTACAATTATGACTGAAAAATATAGGAATCATCAGAATTTATAGACCAACCTGTTTATGAAAGTGCAATGTCTGATCTATCCTACCTTGTCAACTGAACATCCATTGGTTCATTTTATATTGATTTAAGTATGTTACCAACAAGTGGGTGTTGTTTTGATATAATCCATTCCAGCCTTCTGTTAAATATTCAAAAAGGTTAGTGTTAAGATATTCATAATTATTTTAAATTTAATTATGAATGAAAAACAAAATCTTTAAACATTATTCTAAAGCAAAATATTGAGTATAACGACACCAACATGTTCTTTCTATCATGTACGGTTCATGGATCACAGGGTCTTACAGAAGGTTTGTATAGATTGAAAAAGTCAATACATGTTAGAAACACCTTTGGCAGCTATTACATCAGTGAGTCTGCTTGGATAAGTCTCTAAAAGCATTGCACACCTAGACTGTACAACATTCTTTCCATTATTTTTGTCAAAACTCTTGAGCTCTGTCAAGGTGTTGAAGATCATGGCTAGACAGACATTTTGAAGTCTTGCCATAGATTTAAAAAACAGACAATTCAAAACTGTTACTTGGTTTCTCAGAAATCAAAGAAAAGCACAATTATTAATTTCAGTCATACTTAAATTTCAGTAATAAAATAAATGTATTCTGCAATACACTGTATATATCTCAACAAACCATAACGGATCAAGTTAGGTCAATTATCACAATAGATTTGAGACAATAATGTCAAAGAGATTAATATCCTTTTGCCGTCTTTCGACTTATCAGATCAGCTCCAAAAACGATCTTCCATCAAAAGATCTGAATAAAGTTTTGCAGATTAAAATACCAACCAGAGGATGAAATACCCTTGGAAAATGTTGGCCGCAATAAAGACTAAAAGATAACGTCAACACCCACATTAAAGAGCAGTAAGTTGCTCAGTGTATGGGTGATTTTAGCAAATATTGATGTTTTACAGAGTCAAAAGATAAACTGACAAAAATCTGGTGGCTTTCCATGGTTGCAATTGGCCAATCATTTTGATATCATGGACGTTAAGTCCTTCCATTGTCAGTTCCGTCTATAAATTTGATTGGCTCTATTTATCTTTGCACATCCCTCAACTTGTTACCAAATCAGTGGCATGTGACTGCTCAATAATGGTTTCCATGATGGATTCTAGCTTTACACACCACTTCAACCAGGAAGTCACGTGGTTCAATGTGTGTGACGGCATTCACCTGATCTGCATGCGTTTTTCAGTGTGTTTTTCAAAATTAACAATGGGGTTTTAGTCTCACAATTGTACATTTAACTATTGTGTTTGGTGCAGTATTTTGCAAGTAAAAATTATATTTGACTTGTCTTGTTTTGTACGCAAAGTTTGCTGGGCACCATCTGTGCCATCAGATAAATAGTAATCACTGCTGCTGCACATCTAATGTAGTGGGGAAACCAAACACAGTATATACATTGTGACCCAGATATGACCACAAGTCTTACAAAAGTGACAAAATGGATCCTATTTACACTTTGCAGTCAATTTTATATAGCCTATATGTTGTACCAAAAGTGGCACAGGAAAGTAAAAAGAAACATAAACGTAAAACCATTATTTCTTCCTTTGACATTACGGACTTTATTGTGTTGATTATTGGCAAAAGCTGACCTCATGTTGTAACAATAAAATGTGAAAAATTCCAAAGGGGATTACTTTTGAGTGCTTTGAGAGAAGGCTTAAGGTCAGTGGGACCTAACTCCAGTCCTGGAGAGCCCCTAACAGCAGACCATGTTGTTTTAGACCCAGGCAATTCCCCTCATTCAGCTCACTGAAGGCATGCAGTTCAGCTGACAATGTGAATCAGGTGAGCTTGTCTAGTGAAACTACAACTGTGTGTACAATTGGGGGTACCTCAGGACTAGGGAAACACTGATGAAGAGAAGAGAATGATATTTGGGACATACCTGTGAAGAAGGGCAAGTGAGAACATTTAGGTATAAACGGTCAGGAGGCAGCCCATAATTGAGACAAAGATACCTGTCACCCCTTCCCATTGTATCCTTGCCTGGGGTAAGCTGGCCGGTGATACATGCAAGGACTGCTACACCTCTTGTATAAATTACCTTACCTAGGGCACACAGCCCACTTCCATTGGTTGTAACAACATTATTTAGGTCAGAGTGGGTGCAGGCAGACAGAGGCAAATCCTCTGGCTGCTGGTATTCTAAATAACAAGCCTGTTCTAAGCACTGACACAACATAACAGCCCGGAGCCAGAACTACAATATTCATTGTTCTGACCACCTCTGTTCAGCCTGCCCAAACCCAGTCAGATGTACAATTATATAACTGCTTTCCTGAAAATGTTCCTAATTATTTTCTCTAATACTTTTCTTACAAATTTTCATGAACAAATAATTCAAACTGAGGATGTGGATAGTGCCTGCAGAGGCTCTAGGTTGTGTATTGAACTCTTGGGAATATACAAAAACAATGCAAGATAGATTGTAGAATACTCTTTTAACATTCAAGACCAAAAATATAAGGCAAACTATACAGTGTGAAACAATGTGCGTAGGCAGACTGGGACAAGAAATCCTCCCTGGCATTTTATCCACACCTGTCCCTAATTCCCCCACCTGCATAGTGTATAATTTCAATCGCATAGTGTGGAAAAGATCCCAAACATTTTTTGACTGTACCTGGCCTCTCAAACAAAAGTTGCAGATCCTTCTTCTCCTGAATCTTTGGTCCATAAGCTACATAAGCTTTTGCTTATGTAGCTTATGGACTACATAAGCAAAAGCTTATGTAGTCCATTTTCCCAGACATATCAAAGAAGTCTGAAGACACCATATTATTTGTTTGTTTGCAGATACCGATGCCTCGAGAAGCCACCTTCTGAGGTAGCGTGCGACACATTTCCGAATGAGCCCCCCTGGACTTCTACAAGTGCGATGACAATTGCGTCGGTACTGCATCCAGTTTCTGTGCAGTGCGCATGCACATCACCCAATTTATCCCGTTGATTGACGCTCACAATCCTGCATGGTACGTCTCGAACATGCTGTTGTAAATTCATGTGCTATGGAAACGATTTTGCGAACTAAGATGATTCTAGCTAGCGTTTTTGTCTTTCTCCTGTGATGTAAATAAGCCCTGAGTCGCTGTCTCCGGGGTACTGCGGTAGCATGAGTTCAGTAGTGTGCACCACTTTGCAGAAAGCACATGTACATATTGGCACATAATAGAATAATAACATGGAAATGAAGGTATGCTACTTCCAAACAACAATAATGTAATACAATTGAAATGCCCCCATTACTAGAAATGGCATGGTAGCCTAGTTCTGGATCTAATCCCAGAGCCAACAAGGTGAAAATCATCTGTCCCAGGGCAAGACAGTTAACCCTAATTGCTTCTAGGTTGTTGCTGTAAATCGGAATATGTTCTTAGCATATCTACATGGTAAAAAACTGTAAAATAAAAAGAACACACAGAACGTGATCCATACATGAGCAGAATCAAGAACACCACTGGAGATAAAACGTTCCACTTGAATTATGCCTCTGCTCCAGCCATTTTGGTTTCCATCTTGTTGTGCTGTCTGTCTCAGCATCTTCTCTGCTGTCAATGAGCTTCTTTTGTTCTCCCTCTGTCTGCTTCAGCCTTATACTGTACATAATGCTAACCGTATAATAACAAGCCAACCGTTTAGACAATCTTACAAATTAGTGCCTGTCATAGTGTTCACCAGAATCAACATCTACTCTAAGTATGGATAGCTATTACACAGTCCCACATTTACATTTAACCCAAGTGTCATTGGTTTCACTTTTACAGTTGATGGCTCATCACCCAATCAAGAAATGAATAGTGCTTTACTTAGCAATGTATTAAAGACTACTCAGGTATTCCAGAAATGTTTTAATCACACCACGCCAATGCAGGAATCAAGGAGTCAAGACATTTTACGCAACTTAATCCAGTGATTCTCATTAATTTTGGGTTGCCAAGCGACTGTAGTTACCCTAGAGTTTCCAGATAGAGTTTTCCAATTTCTTTCAATAGAGATTATTTACATACATCTTTATGTACAGTAATATCATAGGCTAATTCCTTTTGTTCACCACGAGGAAGTGGTCACCCAAAACACACGATAAATAGGTAGTGTCATGTTACCAGACATCCAAGATTTCCACACAGTCCGTTGGTCTGGAGTGGGCAGTTTTAAAAAGAATTGCTATGAGCCTGCTAGCAACAAGTGACAACAATCCTATGCTCATTGGAAACATTGCTTGTTAAACAGGCACATACACACCGGAGGAGAACACATTCCCTAGCAAACAACCATGAAAGAGCTTGTGTGTGACCAACCTACCACAGGGAGTCACTAAAGCACAAAAACATCAAGACAGTGCAGTCCAACATCTCCCCCTTCCACCCACGGGTGGCGCTGAGACAATTTGCACTGCCCTTTGTAGGACCTGCTGGTAATGTCGGCATGTTGGAATTGGATTTTATGAAGTTCTACATTCAGGACAGAGTGGATTGTTCATTACAGCGGCAGGCTCCAGCAAAACAGACAAATGTGCTGGCCACATGCTTTCATTACAGGAATTATGAGGATAACACATTTTTATGGTTGACAAAATCCTGTTTTTATGTTCAAAAGAAGAGGACGTTTTAAGTGAGGTGACAATGCTACTTAGTTGGATGCTGTTGTATGCCTGAAACCCTAAAACGATGAGTCAGTTTCTTACAGCCCTCTCTAAATTCTATAATTGCATTATGAGCATCCTGACCGGCTGCATTACAGCACGGTTTGTGAACAGCTCCACACACGGCTGCAACGCCCTCAAAGCGGGTGGTGAAGAAAGCCCTACGCATCACTGCCGTTGTGCCCCCGCCCATCTGGGGACATCTATCTGCAACAATGCGTGAAGAAAGCGTGGAGCATCATCAAGGCCGCTCGCTGTTCCATCAGCTACAGTCGTTCATCAACCGGACACACACGCACCACCCTTAATCCCATCTATCCACCCACCCTCCCATCTACACACACACACACACACACACACACACACACATTCTGTACCTAACACACAAATACACACCCACAAACCCACACACAATATGTAACTACCTATGTTAATATTCAACAAGTATTTCATATTTGTTTTTCTAGCAATGTTGTTTGGTGTGCCTCTGTATTCTGTCCATATGACTATTTAAATCTTTTACAGAGAAGTGGCTGAGTGGCAGACAGTCTGATCCCCGTGTCTGTTTGGTGGAACATATCCTGAGCAGCGGGAGGTGTTTACAAAATAGGGCAGGCAGTTGTTATGTCCCAAATGACACCCTATTCTCTAAACAGTGCACTACTTTTGAACAGGGCGCATAGGAAGGGCGAACACAACAGCCTGCCTAAGGGGAATAACCCTTAGAACGCTAGAGAAAAAAACCCAATTACAGCTTGTAATAGCAGAGAAGACACATGGTCTGTGTCAGTCAGACAGGGGATAACGACAGGGTAAAAGAGCACATTAGACATCGGATGTATCGATTGGTGGATTCTGGATGGACACGGTGAAATGGGTGTGGATATGAGGCAATCAGGGGAAGAGTCATGGAAATGGCCTCCCTGCTGACCTGGAATCACTGTGAGTGTGTCGCCAAGGGCCACCTATTGGATGCATTTGACTGTGAGCCCTGGTAAAAGGTACAGCCCTATGTATGGATTGTGTGCCAATTGGGACATCCTTGAGCAATGCCCAGCTCCACACCCAAAGGCCTTTTCGCAGTTCAGATACACAACTCACAGTCACATTCCAAAAAGGCTCAGTGAAAACAATGTCCCCACCGAAAAAAAGAGAGACACTGATAAAAAGATGGAAAGGATCGTTAGGTGTCAAGGGAAAAACAACCACTTTCTGGGAATATCTTTATGCAGTTAAGACCACACTGCCCCAGGGTGCTAATCACATGGATCCCGGAATGAAAACAAATTCTGGGTCTGAGGAACTGGCCCATAAAGCACAATGTTATATACATATGGTTAAAGGGGGTTTATCTTACCTCCCCTTTGTTCTCCTGTGTTTTCCTCTTCAGTTGGATGTTCCAGTTTTCAGCGTCCAGCTCAGCACAGTGAGCTATTGTCATAGCAACGGGACTGGAGAGGTCCAGGCCTGGAGGGCCATATGTGACTTCTGGTCCTAGTAGGATATCACAGCTTTCCTCCGTCTGAACACTGAAATGCACACAAGTATCAGTTTGCTTCTGAAAATATTAAATTAGGACAGAGAGTCTTCTTTGTTTTTTCCCCATAGAAGAATCCAATGGCTTAGGTAGAACCCTACGTAGGCAACAACAAGCTTGCAAGTCACACTATGCCAGGGGAGGGGACAACAAATGATATGCTTACATGACCTTGATGATCTAAACTTGAACAACTGTTTACACAACTTTTATCTGTTTAACAAAAATTTTGTTCCAATCAGTGTGCATGCTAAATAACAAAATCACCCCGCAAAAGTGATATGTTATGGTTCTATGTAAAAACCCTTCTTGGCTTCGCAAAAATATTTATTACATTCCAAAACATCACAGAACCCTTACTTCCAAAAATATTTCTTAGGATGTTGAATGTTAAAATTATAACACATTGCTGTAAAAATAACCCTTAACTCCACAAAGGGTTCTTCAGATCAAAATGGTTCTTGATGTCACACTTATTTCTTCAAAGAACCCTTTTAAAACATTTTTTCCCCCTAACAATATGCTACAGGAAAGATGGGATAAAATGTAGTCAAACAATAAATTGGGTTTGTACATTACAAAAAATCAAGGAACAACTACAACCCTGTTTCCAAAAAAGTTGGGACACTGTAAAATTGAAATAAAAACAGAATGCAATGTGCAAATCATTTAAAAACTATATTTAATTGAAAATAGTACAAAGACATATTAAACATATTAAATGTTGAAACTGAGAAATGTTATTGTTTCTTGAAAAATAAATGGCGACTTTGAACTTGATGCCAGCAACATGTTTCAAATAAGCTGGGAGAGGGCCAACAAAAGACTGGAAGAAAAGTTGTGTAATACTAGAAAAACCCTGGTGGAACGTCTCACAACTAATTAGGTTAATTGGCAACATGTCAGTAACATGATTGGGTATAAAAAGAGCATCCCAGAGATGATGAGTCTTTCAGAAGTAAAGATGGGGAGGGGTTCACAACTCCGTGAAAGACACCGTGGGCAAATAATTCTCAACATAAAACTGCAAAGGGTTTGGGATCTGATCATATACGGTACATAATATCATTAAAAGATGAATAGAATCCAGAGAAATCTCTGTACACAAGGGACAAGGCCGAAAACCAATATTGGATGGCCGTGATCTTCGGGCCCTCAGGTGGCAATGCATACAAAACAGACAGGATTCTGTAGTGGAAATCACTGCATGGGCTCAGGAACACTTCTGAAAACCATTGTCTGTAAACACTGTTGCTGCATCCACAAATGGAAGTTAAATCTCTACCATGCAAAGAAGAAACCATACAAAAACAAGATCCAGAAACGCCGCCACTTTCTATGGGCCCAAGCTCATTTTAGATGGACTGAGGCGAAGTGGAAAACTGTCCTGTGGTCTGACAAATCAAAATGTGAATTTCTTTGCAAATCATAGACCCCGCGTCCTCTGAGCAAAAGAGGAGAGGGGCCATCCGGTTTGTTATCAGCACACAGTTCAAAAGCCAGCATCCATGATGGTATGGGAGTGCATTAGTGCACATGGCATGGGTGACTTGCACATTTGCGAGGGCACCATTAATGCCGAACAATATATATAGGTTTTGGAGCAACATATGCTGCCATCCAGACAATGTCTTTTTCAGGGAAGGCCTTGCTTATTTCAGCAAGACAATGCCAAACCACATTCTGCACGTATCACAACAGCATGGCTCCGTAGTAAAAGAGTCTGGGTGCTAAACTAGCTTGCCTGCACTCCAGACCTCTCACCCACTGAAAACAGCTGGCGCATTATGAAACAAAAAATACGATGGAGGAGACCCCGAACTGTTAAGCAGCTGAAATCCTATATGAAGCAAGAATGGGAAAACATTTCACCTTTAAAACTACAGCAATTCGTCTCCTCAGTTCCCAAACACTAACAGTGTTGTTATTGATGATTTCAGCTGCCACTATGCTGAACTCCCCCCCCCCCCGGTCACCCCTCTGAGCCTCGTTCCTCTCTAGGTTTCTTCCTAAATTTCGGCCTTCTTAGGGAGTTTTTCCTAGCCACTGAAATTCAATAACTATTGTTGTTTGCTCCTTGGGGTTTAAGGCCGGGTGTTTTGTAAAAGCACTTTGTGACACCTGGTGTAAAAAGGGCTTTATAAATAAATTTGATTAATTGATTGATTGTTATTAAAAGGAGAGGAGATGCAACACAGTGGGAAACATGCCCCTGTCCCAACTTTTTTGAAAGGTGTTGCTGGCATTAAAGGGATATTTCATCCAAAAAAAATCATATTTCGATGACAGTCTCCTTTCCCCGAGTAGGTCCTTCAGGCACATAGTCATGTTTTAAAACAATCCATTATTCAGCTCTGTCTCAGTCAATAATTAGCATTGTACAAATTCATGAATGGAAACCATACGTACCCCTATCGCAAAGCTGCATTACAAGCGGAAAACTACTCTAAAACTCTCCAAACTAAGACAAGTAGTGTTGTTTACCTCAAAGAACATGATGATGTTGTATTCCTCTAAAGATTTTTTTAATTTTTGCAATATAATTCTCATTTCAAATAAAAAGGGTACTTACTATGTCTACTGGTCAGTTTTGTTCACAATTGTATCAATCCACTCGTTCGTTCGGGAAGAGTAAGTGTATACACAGTAAAAAAAATTTAGTATTCGCTAGCTAGAAAGCAAGTTACCTATTTCGTTTTTGATATTCACCTCGGACAGTCAAACATTATTTGCTAGAGAGAAAGGAAAATACATATATATTATGTCTGACTCTGAATACGAGCAGGAAGAACATTTTTTGGGGGATAGAGCCTTACTTGTTCTAACTATAATACACAGATGATGAATTGACCAAATAGAAGCTTGGAGAACAGTTAAAAGGGGGCGATGGTGAACCCGTTAATCCCCAACCCTTGCCCAGAATATCCGGAGGCAATGTGTACTTTGTGTATTATAACATGGCAATCGGAAGTGTTACTTACAATCTGTCTTGTCTCCCCGAGTTGAACTGGGTAACTTGATGGAATTGCATTCACCTTTATTCCTCCTCTAAGTGAACGTGGGTCACGATCCTCTTTATTAAAATGTTTCTCGCAAAAATTGTATGTCTCGTTGGCAAAGTTGCTCCATTGATTCTCCCACAATATGACTCGGGAGAGGCAGAGGTATAGTCCCAATTGCAGAGCGGGTAGAATTTAATTAAATCACGATCCAGGAGCAGAAGTCGACATCAATACTTACAAACAAAGGAAATCCAGAAGTTCAAAGTTTATTTATCAAATGCACCGAATAACACAGCTTCATCCTGCACAATGAAATTCTTCTGACATGGCACACGACATCTACATAGTAAGAATTAAGAAATATATAAAGCAAAAATATAGCAATAATATACATAAGTGTAAACTAGCAGCAATTTTAAAAAGCTATGCGAAGCAACCTACAGTATCTTCACATAGCTTGTTGAGATTAAAGTTCACGCTCACTTTGATGACATCACTGCCGAAGAACAGAAGCTGTGTATGGTGGCTATAGGAAATAATTTGCTAGTGCCAGTTTGACTTCAGCCAATTCCGCCGGCTGTTTCGTCAGTGTACAGTTTAAAGAAATCAATGCTACTGCAACAGATTCATGAATGGAGTAGTTTTCCGCTTGCAATGCAGCTTTGCGATAGAAGTACAAAACGTTTGTGACGGTGAGGTGACGGACAGCTCCGTCATCTCCCGCTTTTCCCAGTTTCCAGTTATTCACAAACTCACCCCAGACTCATTCATTGTCTTGTCTCCAATCATCACGCACACCAGGTCCCAATTAAGTCATCAGTATGTGTTTAAATGTTTCTCCTCTGCTCCCCTCACTTGTCGGTTATTGTTCCCTGTCTCTGTATGTACACGTCAGTGGTGAGTGTTCTGTTTTGTTTAAGCCTTTTGTTTTTCCTTCAGTTTGTTTCAAGTGCTGTGTTTATTTTATTAAAATATCACATTGAATGCCGCTCTGCCTGCGCCTGGTTCCTCCTCTCCACCACTACACAACCCTGACAGAATAACCGACCAAAAGAAAAGGCTTAAACAAAACGAAACACTCACCACTGACGTGTACATACAGAGACAGGGAACAATAACCGACAAATGAGGGGAGCAGAGGAGAAACATTTAAACACATACTGATGACTTAATTAGGACCTGGTGTGCGTGATGATTGGAGAAAAGACAATGAATGAGTCTGGGGTGAGTTCGTGAATAACTGGAAACCGGGAAAAGCGGGAGATGACGGAGCTGTCCGTCACCTCACCGTCACAACGTTTCCATTCATGAATTTGGACGATGCTAATAACACTTATTACAGACTGGGACTGAATTCAAAATTGGCAAGTATTTTTCCAAAAACAAATTATATTCTCAGTTTCAACATTTCATATGTTGTCTTTGTGTCTATTTTCAATTAAATATAGGGGTGAATGGTTTGCACATCACTACATTCTGTTTTCATTTGCATTTTACGCAGCGTCCCAACTTTTTTGGAAACAGGGTTGTATATTAACATAACACATTAAAATGTCACATTAAAATACTAAAAAAAATCCTAATGAAATCCTAATTTACTGACTTAATACATTCATGTAAAGGAAGACATATTTTAGATAATGTATGGTGAGGACTTGCGTGTGCACTGGTAATAGCCTTTCAAAGGGATGTGTGCCAGGCGCTTGGCCGCTCCATGACTTTGCATATTCATCAGCCTTGTGTTTATCATCTGTGAGTCATTGTCTAAACTCTTCATCGATCCTTGTGGTGGTGCTGCATGAAATTAAAGCAATTAATGGAGAAGCACTAATGAGGGTGGTGGAATGTGCAAATTCACAAAGAGCAAAAAGAAAAAGAGAGTAGTGTGCAGGTGTTTTGTTCCCAGAATCCCTACTGGAGACAGACTTGTAAAGAATACAATTTCCCTTCAAAGGTGATGTGTTAAAAATGGGCTGTCAGTACATATGCATTATCTGCATGTTGTGTTGCTAGAAGGGTTAGGTGGTATGTCGGTGGGCGGTTGCAACGGATTGAAAAGGCCATGGAAGATCAAGGCGAGATGCCTTCACAAAGCTCTCTAAGCTCATATCAGTCATCACAGATCTGAGATTTGAGAGCAGTGCTTTGTCAAGATTTCCTTCCCTGAATAAAGAGTGATTTAGGCTATATCCAGATCCTCGAGTGAGCAAGGTGGAAAGTTCACGGTGTTAAAATACTCTGTGCACTGTAAAGATATACCCTAAAGCATAAACAATGCCAGAACAAATGTAATGGCACATAAATAAACATTTTGTTAATTATTTTGGTTAGACTGCGGTAGTGTGGATTGTCTTACACGGGTTAGGACCTTGTTGATTCACTTTTCAGAGTCATTAACTACTATATAACGCAGACACACACACACACACACACACACACACACACACACACACACACACACACACACACATTAGACTTTCCAATAATGTTCAACATCTGAAAAAAACAGTACTTAAATTGTTAAAAAATTACATTTCATAATGTTAGTATTTCACTGACTTGTAGTTATAGTACAGAGCAAGATTCTGAATACACTACCTAAAGGGCAAGCTAATAAATAGCAATTCAATATCTGGTTGTAAATTCTTTACAGATTATTATTTCTGTTCATATTACCAACACCTCATACACTCATCATTTACATTTCTATATAGATGAGTGCTAACTCCTCACTGTAAATCACCAGGGGATGTTCTTTCTTCTTTTGGGGTAACAGAATGAAAATTCTGTAATCCTATACATTAGTATCTGATTGATCGGCCTGTTTTTGAAGAGTTTTCCCACGTTATACCAAATACCACATATTAAGATCACAGAATCATGTTACTCAAACTGGTGCGAAGATCCATCTTTCAGCATGACAACAACCTAAAATACACAACCAAGACAATACTGGAGTAGCTTCAGGACAAGTCTAAGAATGTACTTTAGTAGCTTGGCCATAAGCCCATAATTTGAACCCGACTGAACATCTGTGGGAAGACTTGAAAATTACAGTTCATTGACAATTCCAATCCCACCCATTTCCCATCCAGAGCTGGATAGGATCTACAAGGAAGAATGGGAGAAACTATTCAAATCCAGGTGTACTAAGCTGGTAGAGGCATACCCAAGAAGACCTGAAAACAGTAAATTGTCACACATTTCTAACAATGTGTTTTCACTCTGTCATTATGGGATAATGTATGTCGATTCATGGCAATTTATCTTTAATCAATTATAAATTAAGTCTATAGCAACAAAATGTGGATAATGTGAAGGGGCCTAAATACTTTCCGAAGACTCTTTAGAATAAAATAATGAAAGAAAGGTGATGTGAGAGGATGGGGTACCTGACGGACACAAGACCGTTTGGGCTATCTCCAGCCTGGTCAGGGGTAGGGCACAATTAGTTGCATCTGTTGCTGATCTTGCTATTGTGGCACTGCCCATATAAGCAGGTCAGGCGTGGGAGGTTGGATAAGGTTTGGAAAGGAGGTCAAGAAAACCTGACGAGGAGACGGAGGAGAATACTGAGTGTGGAGGAAATCCCAGTTTGAAGCTGTGGCAGTTTTGTGCTTGCAGAAACGATACCAAGGCTGGACAGGAGAAGTGAGGTCACGACTGCCTTGTACCGAGAATTAACAGTAACGCATTGGTGCCTGTATATGCCTCCAGCCTCTCCTCGAAGTTTGGGTAGTGTCACAAGATTTAAGTTATAGCCTTTTTTTTTGTTTATGAAGGTTGGTTGGAAACATTACCTTTTATGTTATACCTTCAATCCTTGTTTGATTAAAACCACTTGAATTTGCTGTCCTTTGTTGTGTCTTGCTACTTTTCCAGCATCCCACTTATGTTTTTGTATGTGTCTGTAACTGCAACCTATCACAGTAGCTTAATTCTTTGACACTGTTCAATTTTACGACATAGCTATACAGCAGTCAACTTAACCAAATTACCTTTTTTAAGTTAATTTTTAACCTTTCCTTGGTTGCGGTGCCATTCACCTTTTTAAATCCCCTCTGAATCTACCTTCCTAGTGTCATCAAGATATTCCAGATTATAACACAAAACTATCCTAATCACTTATTTTGTGTTTCGAAAAACACAAAATAACCTACAATCACTGATTAATGGATTGTTTTGTCCCCATAGAGGAACTCTTGAATTACAAAATACTTAACCCTACCTAGAGGATGAGAATACCATTTTTCAGTTTTGAAAAAAAAATATTATCTAATACTGAAAAAATACATCAGCCAGACTGTTTTCAAATAGCAGCCCTGGATGGATTTGAATGGTCTGGCAAAAGCTCTGATTATTTGTCATCCAACAGCACAGAGCCTGATCACACATTCCACAGTAAGAGTAGCTAAGCAAAGAGCAGATTACCTGAGCTTTAAGTAGCTGCCTACCACTTATGACTGAGAGGAGTCTAGCAGCAGCAGAAGCACCTAAAAGCAGAAGTGTCTCTGGCTCTTATCCTGTCGTGTCCCAAATGGTACCCTATAACCTTTAAAGGGCACAACTTCTGACCATGACCAATATCGCACTTGTCAAATGCAGAACGCTATTTAGTAAATAGGATGCCATTCGGGACGTGCCCCTCTCTTTTTCAATTCCACTTGTCATCATCATGAAGGGTCCTGTACCTACGTACAGCTCGGCTGCCTTTCTGGCCCTAGATGAGGTGCATTATTCAAAGTGACTGATGACTCACTCTTCAGGGACTGGGGAGCTGTGCAAAGTGGCATATTGGGCCACAACGCCACAGAGAGAAAGAGAGAAGCGAGGCAATGTGGGGCTTAATAAATGCACACATTAACATGCTCCATTAGCTTTACCTTTTTTTGCTTGTACTCTCCCACCTGCCTGTCCAGCTGGGTTTTTGTCATTTTTTTAAGGTAACGCATTGGCACATGTCTTGGGAGGAAAATGGGGATGCATCACATTGGTACCTAAGGGCAAAAACTGTACATTACAGCCTACGATTGGTTGCGCATATTGAGCCAAGATTTTTATATACCCTATTTCTCTTCTCTGTCTTTCCCAACCCATCTTTCACTATTTCTGAAGAGGATGTGGGTAAAAAATTATATGCAGCCAAATTCAACCAAAAAATAAAATGTTACTAACCATTGTACAAATTTTATTTACAAGCTTAGGACAATAAGAGACACTGAGACTTTTACCTGTGGCAATACTGTAAGACCTGCTGGAGTTCAGGAGAGCTAATACAACATTTCAATGGGACAGCCAGCATACATGGCCCATGACTGTATTCCAAATGGCATCCCATTAAAAACACCAGTGTACATACTAGTGTACAAAACAGGAGACTCCAACTTTGAAATACAAAGATCTGCAATAGACCTGACATAAACACATAAGAAATGTTTCAGCCTTGAGTATTTTTTTGTTGTTACTTTTTAGACCACCATCAATTCAGATTCTGTCTATATTGAGAAAGTTTGGTTGATTCTTCCCTAATAGGTTAAAAGTTTAATCTTACAAAACACAAAAAGCTTTCATCAAACAATTGAATGTCAAGGAAAGAATATCTCAAACCTAACCAAAACCAACCAATAGTCTTCAAAGGATTCCCTCAAAACCTTTGACAAAAGTTCAAAATAATAACCCAAGAAAATAAGCTTTGATGGAATTCTATTATGGTGTGGAGAAGTCTGTTGGCTGTGGATTGCTTGGTTTAGAGAGAAGAAAGGATGCAATCCTCTGCTGGCTCCTCTGGCTGGCGAGGATAGACAGTGAGTGACAGCTCTCATGATGACAAGCCCACAAACCTCACTCAGGGAGAGATGTCTACACAGTAAACAGATTCAGCCACATAGCGCTGATTCAGTCACAAAGAGCGGAAAAAAGCCAGCTCAAAAGGAAAGACGTGGAGGATGCGGCCAGTCTGGGCACTCCACTAACTTGTCAGACCTGAAACCATCTGTACTTCAAGGTATACTTCAGGCACATTTTAAATCAATCTAGAATTCATATACTCTGAAATATTTCACCCAGTTTTGGAATGCTCTGTGAATACTTTGAAGACAATGGATGTAGTTGTAATAATTGTATGCCAAGACCACAAAACTGAGCCAGTCCCTATCTTTGAGTTTTTCACTGCTTGCTTCCCTCGCTTTGTTGAAATGGAAGGCTGTTAATCAATAATAACAGCTCGCAAGCCTGCAGCCACAGGGGCTTTTACCCAGAGATCATGGCAGCCAGAGGCCCCCTATGGTGGAACAAGTCCACTACCTGCTGGGAATACGTATATAACGCTAGTGTGTGTATGTGTGTGTGTTTCATTTATCATGGCTAGAACCAGTGTGGTTCACCTAGGGCTGCACTGTTAATGAGTTCAGAGGCTAGAAACTCTACACATCAACAAATTACTGAATAATATAGACTTTTCCTCCTTTATTTCAGTTGGACTAAATGAATCAACACAACAATGGATATAAATAAATAAACCCAGCTTTCACCACATCAGCGGAACAATCTCTGTTGCACATGAGAGATCAAAGCTGGAATACCACATGTGAAGCTCTTTTGAAAATCATCAGATTGATCTTGACACCTAAATACCTCCAGTGGAGAGTGCTAGATATGCTGTGATGATCACTGGGTCCATCTGAAAGAGCTCTACGTGAACACAGAGTGGAAACGAGACTGGAAGGATCACCAGCATTTATACTAAGCAGTAGTCAGTACATTACATTGGCAGTGAGCTTTCAGCTGGAGGTTTTCTTTGCCCAAATTAGCTAAATAAATATTAAGCAATGTAAAATTGTAATGGGAACACTATATAATGTTTATAAAGATTTTACCTGAAGGGTATGAATGGGTGGAAAAGCTGCATAGTTCTAATGGTGAACAATAGTAAAGTTTGATGAAAGAAAATAAGATGAAGTAGATATGGAGGGACAGAAAGACAGTTGGCCATTAAAGGGGTCTCACCTGGATTCTCCCTGATTGATCACCATGTACATCTCCCAGGAAGTGTCCTCAGCAATCGTCCCATGAGGCACCAGCAGGCTGACGCCTGCAAGACACAGTCAGAGTCAGAAACTACGACAACAACATAAGCAACAACAAAAAACACTTAATATATTGGTGAGATGCATGTATTAGGATAGGCAGAACATTCCCTCCATTTAAAATTATCTTTTAAACCGCAGTTCCCAACACAAATACTTTCGTTTTTTTTGTGTTTTCAAAAAGTGACAATTTCTAGGTATTCAATTCAGGAAAAATGAAGCAAAATGTCAGTAACCACCTCCCAGTTTAACCAAGGTGGCTTTACTGAGAAAAAGATTAAAGGTAAAAGACAATTCAGACAGAAAAAAACAGTAGTTGACAGAAAGATTACCTTCACATCTTGGCATTAGCCACTTCATAAAAATATTTTAACATACTTTTTTTTATGAATTGCACTTGTCCTTGAGATAAATGTCAATTCCTCTTCACATACATTTGTATTTGACTGCACTGTGAAGGAACAAATGTTGCACTGGACATTCAATATTATGTATCACCACACAGCTTCATTTCACCATTTACCTACTAGAAATACCATTTACCTTGTATAATCTAAGAAGAAAACACTTATAAATAAAACACAAACAATGCATTAAAAAGGGACTGGGAGAAAACATCTGTACAGGAGATTCAATATGGGCCAGTCTATAAACAGCAATGAAAATGCTTTGTGGTTCCTCCTGCCTGCCACCTGCCCTGCCTTGCAAATTAACCAGTTAGCTTTCATTACACCAACACCTGACATCCTGTCAGACGTTTTACTGGTGATAGGCAGTGTAGGAGCCCTCCTGGACCTCTTAAATCATCAGTGTTAAAGGGAACATTGTAAGCTCTAAGGTATTATTGTCTCATAGGCAAAGTTTGATCATCATCATCAGTTAACGTCAGAAAGGAGAGACTAACGTATAAGATTGTATTGAAAACAGGGTTCAAATTACGTGGGGAATTAGCCCCCTAATTAAGCTTTGGACTCCCCCAAAAGAGGAAAAACAACAGGCCGGTGGGGTCGAAACATTTATATATCGTTCTTATCTGTAATCGTAAATATTACAATGCATTCATCACATTCATGCACGGAAGAATCTGGTAATATGATTTCAGACACCCTTAAAGTGGACCATACCATTTCTTAACAAGCTGTCCTTGCAGACCCCCCCGATTGTCATTGTATAATTTGCACTCTGATTGAAGGTTGTCTGTGAATGTTTTCTTGCGTGTATAGGTGCATGTATGTGTGGGTGCATTCATGCTCATGCATGCATTCATGTGTTCTTGAGTGGGATATCCATCCTGTGAGAAGAGACTGGCAGTTAGCTAAGTGTTGGCCACGTATGATCGTCCATTCAGTGTTTTCAAAGGCACTGCCGGGCATTGCAGATGTGAAAGTGGGCCACTTGACCACTGTGACTCTCTTCACTCACACACAGTCAGGAGGCTGAAAGAGGCTGATTTCACTGTGCCTCTCCAACCAAGCCGAGGGCCCTACATAGTGAGGGCCCAGGAGAAAGATGTCAGAGCTACAGTTCACATGGAACTGTTGACCCTGACAACTGTGGCAGTCCTCATAGCAAACTCCATTAGTAGTCATTGTCTATGATAAGAGGCCTGACCCCTGTTTGCCTGGGAGAACTGGTGAGAATGTAGAGGAATAACAAACACCTATACTAGCTCCCATTACTGGATCTACTTGAGAAACAACATGGATGAATCCAACAGTTCTATAAAAACAAGAAGGATGAATCCAACAATACTGTAGAAACAACATGAATGAATTCAACAGTACAGTAGAAACAACATGGATGAATTCAAAAGTTCTATAGAAACAAGAAGGATGAGTCCAACAATACTGTAGAAACAACATGGATGAATTCAACAGTACTGTAGAAACAACATGGATGAATCCAACAGTTCTATAAAAACAAGAAGGATGAATCCAACAATACTGTAGAAACAACATGGATGAATTCAACAGTACTGTAGAAACAACATGGATGAATCCAACAGTTCTATAGAAACAAGAAGGATGTATCCAACAATACTGTAGAAACAACATGGATGAATCCAACAGTACTGTAGAAGCAACAAGAATGAATCCAACAGTACAGTAGAAAGAACATGGATGAATCAAACAGTACTGTAGAAACAACATGGATGAATCCAATTGTACTGTAGAGATAACATGTATGAATCAAACGGTACTGTAGTAACAACATGGATGAATCCAATAGTACTGTAGAGATAACATGTATGAATCAAACGGTACTGTAGTAACAACATGGATGAATCCAATAGTACTGTAGAGATAACCTGTATGACTCAAACGGTACTGTAGTAACAACATGGATGAATCCAATAGTACTGTAGAGATAACATGTATGAATCAAACGGTACTGTATTAACAACATGGATGAATCTAATAGTACTGTAGAGATAACATGTATGAATCAAACGGTACTGTAGTAACAACATGGATGAATCCAATAGTACTGTAGAGATAACATGTATGAATCAAACGGTACTTTAGTAACAACATGATGACGACAAATTGCTTTTATAGTGCATTACATATAACAATAGGGAACTACAACCCATAACCCATAGGGAACTACATAGAGAAAATGTGAAGAGTTCCAATTTGAGGTGAATTCCTGTTTTTGCTAACAAAGACATATTGATTTATACTATAATACCACTACGTGTAATAGGTCAAGCATAAGCATGTTATTACTAAACCTAGAACTTTGTTTTCCTTTATAATAGATGCACATTGTAAAAGAAATGCTATCACGAGACATTATCATCAGAGAGTAGGCTGCAAACAGTAGTTTCTTTATTTAACAAATATTGGAACTCACCAGTACGAGCCATCTAACTGACTTCAAACAAATCTTAGCGTAATCGGAATCATTAAACACATGTAGCTTACCAGTATTCGGCACCACCAACCGGCCTCCAAGATGCCCAAATACGCCTGTCGTTTTCAGCTGAACTTTGGTGGGGGAGAGCAGGCCCTTCTTGGGGCTCCGTCTCTCCACGGTGCTGTTGCTGTAGTCCCGGTTCAGCCCTCTAGGGAAGGTCTCAGGGGGATGGCCTTTGGGAGCGTGGTACTCAGCTCGGTCGGCCACACCTAATGAAACCATAAATGAGCTCTGAACTTTGACCTTGATGTCTGGCAGGGGGTCAAAGAGCTCTTTATTGTCTATGGAGTCCTGAAAGCAGATTGGGCTGCTGTAGGTCCGGCCCACTGTCAGGTCTGGCTGCAGAGAAGAGCTGAGAAGCAGTGGGTTCCCTACAGAGATGAAGAGATACATACAGCCACATAGTCATGCCGTCATCTAAAACCAGTAGCTCTGTCTGAACAGTGGCTGAAGTAAAGCCCACTGAATAATGACCACACTCTGTTAACGATGGAATACAGGCTGAAAACAGGTAAGCTACATTACAGGTAAATACCCAGGCCATAAGATACAGCAGCTGTCCAGGCCAGGGCTGAGCCTTAGTCACTGGTCAGAGGTAGATTTAATTACCAAGTATACACAGCTTGATCTCCATAATCCATCTGCTGGAGTTGGAGTCAGTTCCTCTCTGTACACAAAGTCACCCTCCTGGAGGACATGGTGGCCATATCACAGTCGCGGGGCGGGATGTGTGTATGTGTAAGTAAATATATGCATGCTCCCGTGTGCAGGGTTGTGTGTGTGTGTGTGTGGCTATGAAGGAGCTGAGGTGTCTGGATGGCAGTCCATTAAATGAGGAGTCGTTCAGCTCTCATAATCAACTGAACAGTCCAAGGAGGGGGTTCTCAGCTGAAGCCGTTAGAGGCTTGGCCACACTGCCAATATATCTGGCACATTCAGACATCCGCACCGCAGGACTCCCTGTGCCAAGACAACGCTGGAGTCACAGTGTTCCTGCTGCCCAGCTGCTGCCTGCGTAGGGGTAGGAGGCTAATGTTGTTTTATTTTTAGGGAAATTGTTAATTACTGGAGGGCTTGCTCTGTGTCACGCTTTCACGGTGTGTTTGTTTTCTGTCGCAGGACTAACTAGAGGGTATTCTTCAATCAAGGGCTTAACCTCATAACCTCCTATTGCAGTTTGTTTGCCTGAAAATGCATGACATGAAGAAAGTGTACTATTTTATGATGTTAAAACGTATGCAAAACAACTGTTAAAAAGGACGTAGATGAATAAGACGAAATACATTAGTGTGAAATAAGAATGATCAAAAGGTGTTTTTTGTTACTGATTAGTAATTATTTGTTCCTGATTAGTAGAGATTGCTACCAATTAGTAGTGATGGGGTACTGGTTAGTACGGTGACCCGGAAGTGCAAAACACAACCACTAACACAATTACACCCCCCCAATAAAAATACTCCCCCCAATAGTGCAAAACACAACCACTAATATGATGACACACTCCCAATACCATACACCTTCCCCAAATCTAAACGCATTCCCCCAAAAAATGAAAAAATATTAGGTCAAAACGGAAAGGGTAGGTACGTTTATGTTTGGGGAAGGTGTAAGGTATTGGGAATGTGTCATCGTATTAGTGGTTGTGTTTTGCACTATTGGGGGAAGTATTTTTAATGGGAGTGTGTAATTGTATTAGTGGTTGTGTTTTGCACTTTTGAGGGGAGTATTTTTATTGGGGGTGTGTAATTGTATTAGTGGTAGTGTTTTGCGTTATTGGGGGGAGTATTTTTATTGGGGGTGTGCAATTGTATTACTGGTTGTGTTTTGCACTGTTGGGGGGAGAATTTTTATTGGGGGTGTGTAATTGTATTAGTGGTTGTGTTTTGTGCTATTGGGGGGAGTATTTTTATTGGGGGTGTGTAATTGTATTAGTGGTTGTGTTTTGCACTTTTAGGCCCCCGTAGGTGAGTAATTATCTATTAATTATTAATAGTGATTAGTAAATGATTAGTACCAAGTGAGTTTTAACGATTAATAGTGATTTTTTATTATTTGTAGTGATGTGTTAATGATTAGTAGTGATTTGTAGTGATCTGTTACCGATTACTAATCTTCTGGTACTTAATAGTAATGATTTGTTACTGATTAGTAGTTATTTGTTAATGATTTCAGTACACATGGCAGGAGGACTGTAGAGAACGTTCTGCAGCACGTGTCATGGACAGATAAATAATAGATATCAATGTGTGTAGCCAGTGGCACAGAATGGCTGGTAGGAGATGAGGTGAGCAATTCAATAAATACTCGAGTAGAACCTTTCAGGTTGCAGCATTATTTTGCCCTGGAGGAAAGGGAACATACAGTGGATGTCAGAAATATTCACCCCTGAGGACTTCTGCACATATTATAATCTGGAACTAAAATGGATTTAATTGGGGTTTTCTATCACTGATCTACACAAATTATTACATAATGTAGAAAGAAAAAAGTATATGATCTATTTTTAATTAACTGCAATAAAAAAATGGAATAGTCTTGATTGCATAAGAATTCACACACTTCAACATAACACAATTAAATATACAGTGGTCCAGGCAACTGCCTTCAGAATTCACATAATTAGTAGAATAGAGTCCACCTCAGTGATATTAAAGTTACATGACCTCAAATAAAATACATCTGTTTCTGCAAGGCCCCAAAGAGCATATCCAAACAACAACACCATAAAGTCCAAAGGGATTTCAAAACATGTTCTGGAGAAAGTTCTAGAAGGACCCCAGTCAGGGATGGGCTGTAAATACTTTACAGGGGAGAAACACAAGGCACGGACACTGGACCAGGGTTCAGGGCCCAGGTGGGCATTTTATTAACAAAATGAGAAGAAGTCGGGGAGGAGGTAAGATAAAAATCAAAAGCAAACCCCTAATAAGGGGAAGACTTGTTGTCTCTGGGCCGGCCTCCCAGGGGTGGTTTAAGAGGAATGGATGCCGGTGATTGTAATTTCGGTGGCCTTCAACCACCTTTGTCAGGCAGCATTGCTTGGTGCATTATCACCATGTCATGTCACAGCTCCTTCCTCTGGCCCATCTCTGCCACAGTGTTCAACGTTGCCAGCCTATTAGCTGCTACTGTTCCGCAACCCTCTGCTCTTGAACATAGCCCAGGACTGTCCTGTCTTATTACACACACCTGTTCCCAATTCCCAAATCATTTAGTGTATTTAGGTTCCCTCTGTTTCCCCCGTCCTTTGTCTAGTACTGAGATTTACAACACCCGTATGTGAGTTTAGGAAACAGTGCTGGTTAGACTACAGACTGATGTGCTTTGTCGGTTTTCCGGGTTTATGTCTGTTAAAAACTTTTTTGTTTAAAAGTTTGCTGCTTTTAAGCAGCCTCTTTGTTTTGTATAAGTGCTGCTGTATGCACAGCCCATTTCTGTTCAGGAATAAATATTCCTGCACCGAAAAACCTGTGCCTGGCTCCTTCCTTTGTGTGTCCCCCCTGACAGTCGGCTTCAGCCCCAAACCATTCCTTGGGAGCAGTTAAATGTCTCCCCGTGATGAAGTCCCAATGGGAGGTAGCTGTGCGAGGGCAGGCATGGCCCTGCTGACTACCCCCTGGAAGATTCCGGAAGCTGCCAGCTGATTTGGTGGCCAAGCTTCAGAACAAGTCACGGCTACGCTGGGACACTCTTCAGGCTCTGCTGGGGCGCTCAGTGGGCTCTGTCAGGGCCTTGGGATCCTTGTCGGGCTCTGTTGGGGCCTTGGGACCATCGTTAGGTTCTGCTGGGGCCCTGGGACGCTCATCAGGCTCTGCTGGGGCCTCGGGACTCTGCTGGGATGCTGGGGCCTTTGTCGAGCTTTACCAGGTACGTTAGTTAGCTAGGTAACTATTAACTAGGAAGCTTACGGCTACAATTATTTTTTTAATGGCAGAAGTAATATTATGCTTTACATAGTCATGGTTAAATAATGACAGTAGAATATGCCTGACAGGCTTCTCTGCATCACAAGGACTAAACAGCGAACTCAGGTAAGACAGAAGGGAGATGGGGGAGTCATTTAGTAAACAGCTGGTGCTTGTCTATTAATACTTGACTGAAGCTTTTGCTTGTCTGAGTTGGTAGGCTGCACTTATATCCCACTACAAAGCGATGCTTGCACTAAGACTGCACTCAGGCCGTTGTGTCCACATCCAGTGGCTGGATTCCTTCTGGTGATTTTATTAAGGGAAACAGAAATCTGTATTTTCACCAAAATGTAAATTGCGCAACTGAAGGTGGAAAAATCATAAATCACTTCTACTCCAACAATAAAAATGGATAAAAAGCAGTGTCCCACCGTCCCTTTGGCAAATCGGACCCCAACTAAATTTTTCTGCTTCCTGGCCTCAGCAAAAACCAAAGTAGGAAATGCCAGAGATGCGCTCAAAAAGGAAGTGGTTTGATGAAGATCCTGCTAAACTACAGGACTATTTCAAGAATGACTGGATAATGACTGAAAAAAAACAGAAACACACTGATGAGTTTATCACAGCAGTCGCTGGCTTTAAAAATGCATCAATGCCGCTGTCATAGTGACCATATTTAAATATCCAAACAAGAAGCATTCAATTAAAAGAAATACTCCACAGCTAGTTTAAGGCCAGAGCTAAATCAGATTGCTTTCGAGAAATCCTGCTATTACACCTGACAGGCCATAAAACTGTCAAAGTGTCAGTGCTACGCTACCTTTGAATGCTACTATGACGTGACGCTCGTCAAATGCAAACCATCATAAACTACAAAGGGACACTCAGCCGAAAGCTTCAATACAAGCCTTTCCATGCTCGTGTCAAGGCTAGTAACAAAGAACCATACTTTTAGCACCTGCTCTTGCGGACGACTGTCCTCCGTGGCTGACATGAGTACAGCCTTTAAACATGTTAACATTCACAAGGCCCCAGGACCAGACGGAATTACAGGGCGTGTCCTCAGAGCAGGGACAGAGCAGCTGGCAGGCGATTTCATGGCCCCATCATCAGGGACGCTCTGGACCCACTCCAATTCGCACACTGCCCCAACAGATCTAACACTGACGTAATCTCCATTTCACTCATCCACCTGCACAGACGGGAATACCGTGTATAAATGCTTTCCATCAACTAACACTCAGTGTTTAACAGCATAACACCCTTCAAGCTCATCACCAAGCTCAAGACCCTAGGACAGAACACCTCCCTACGCACGTGGGTCCTAGACATCCTGTCAGGCCGCCTGTGGGCGTTGAGGGTAGGCAACAACACACACGTCCTACTTAATCCTCAACATGGGTGGGGGGCCCTCAGGAGTCCGTGCTTCCCTGCCTCCCATACTCCCCGGTCGATTGTGTTTGTGGCGCACGACAAACACCATCATCAAGTTTCCCCGGTGATGCGACTTTGGTTAAGCAGAGTTGGAGACGAGACGGCCTGTGGGGCTGTCGTCGGGGACCCGGCGTTGTGGTGGCAGGACAACTATCTCTGCCAAAAACATTTGCAACATAAAGGGAGCTGTGGACCACGTGAAATGTTGACGCGAGGACACCCCCGCTCGCCTCGACAACGCTGTTGTGGAGTGGGTAGACAACTTCAAGGTCCTTGGTGTCCACATCACCAATAAACTTTTTTACGACCAATACAAGAAAACATTTTGAATCTCCATGCAGTGGAGAGAACTATGATTATTGCTTGAGCGTGCATCTTTAAAATGGTGGTGCAAAATGGAACTGCAGAGTACGTGAGAGGAGAGAAGTTAATGAAATAGACCTTAAATTGAATACCTTGAGGGATAGGTTTGAAATTGGATCTTTGATTAAAAATCACTCATGGCCAGCAGTAATGCAGAGAGACAGGGTCAGGCCTAAAGACTCATTTACCACTCCGGCTTACACCATCTGAAGCATTTAAGGGCTGTTTTAAAGCAATTAAAAAGGCATGAAAAGCTACTGATTTCCTATTAAGAGGACAATTGAGAAAGGCTAAGTTTTTCTTTTCTACCAGATGTTATCAAGACTATAAAGAAACTACTTAACATAGGTAAAACAGGCTAGCTAAAATAAATTGTGTATTCATGACTTGTTTGTTATTCTTTACGCCCTCTGTAAAACTGACTGGGGGCTCAGAATAGGAGCTATATATTCTGATGTAGAGAGGAATAGGATGGACCAATGGAGGTTGGTAGAAGACAGCAGGCGACTCCTGAGAAGCTGGCCTATTTAAATGGGATTAATGGGGTGCTGGATGTCGCCCGGC
>JACXGI010002994.1:25796-67400 GCA_016801175.1 Esox masquinongy | reverse complement strand
TGTGTGTGTGTGTGTGTGTGTGTGTGTGTGTGTGTGTGTGTGTGTGTGTGTGTGTGTGTGTGTGTGTGTGTGTGTGTGTGTGTGGTCTTGTTTTCCTCACTTGTGGGGACAAAATGTATAGTAAAACCTGAAGAATGTGACTCATCCGGTCCCCACGAATCAAAAGTCAATTTCTGGCTCAGGGTTTAGGCTTAGGGTCAAACTTACAATTAATTGGGGTTTTCGTTAAGGTCCAGGCACTGTTGGTTAAGTTTAGGGTTAAGGTTAGGCATTACATCTAGGTAATGTTTAGGCATAAATGTTATTTTATTGAGGTTAAGGTTGGGGTTAGGTTTAGATTAGGGTTAGGTTAAAGTTAGGGTTAGGTTTAGGGTTAAGATTTTAGGGCAAGGGAACATGCAATTTTGTTTTTCTGGTCCCCATAAGATACAAAAACAAGGATGTGTGTGTGTGCGTGCGTGCGTGCGTGTGTGTGCGTGCGCGTGTATATATATATACAGAGAGAGAGAGAGAGAGAGAGAGATTGACATCAATGTCTATTGCACAATAACAGCTGCATGGATTTTCTTTAAATCCCATTCAGCTCTGGTTGCTTTCCTTCTGCTCAGAATGGTGGTTCCAGGCTCTCAGACTGACACAAAGTAGGTTGAAGGAGAAATGGGGTGCGTGAGGGAGCTCTTGTGGATGGCAGTCCGGGGGGGCTAGGTAGGACACACTCTAATGAAAAACAAGGCAGGCTGCATTCAAACAGGCAGACCAGTTCTGATATTGTTCAAGCAGATTGTCAAAAAAAGGTATCTAATCTGAAAAGATTGGATGTGATTGGTCAGAAGACAATCAGTATAAAAAGATCTGATTTTGTCTTCCTGTGGGAACGCAGCTTTAGTGGCCTGCATGAGAACGCATGACTGAGTCAGGAAGGATGACAAGACCTCAGAGGAGACCTGAGTCCCGGTAACTCATCCATGTTCATGCAGAAACATACAAAGTAGCAGTTTAAATGGTGGTTACATTTATTATTAACAAAATCTACAATATCAGTACCTCCAGTACTCATGGCCTGTCCACAAAAACTGTTTTAATGCATCATCAAGAATTTTATCAGTTTTGTTGTTGATTCAAAATTATAGAAATGTGAATACTGATGTTAAGATACTTTTTGTCCTGCAAGAAATCAAGAGGACATTTAATGGAGCAATACATGATCAATCGATTTTGTTATTCAGTGACAGGTCCTGTCTACATCCAAAATGGCACCCTGTTGCCTATATATAGTGCACTACTTTTAACCAGGGCCCATAGTGCTATCGCTTACATTAGTGCACTTCACTATGAAGAGAAATTGGAACTCAGCCTTTGGGAGCGTGAGTGTAGCGATACATTTTTGCAGCGTTGTGAAAGGGAAACGGTATTGTGAAAAGACAAAGAGATTTGAAATATGTACGTGTCACTTTAACGTCTGACCTGGTTAGATCTTTTCAAGCCACTCTATACATTTTACGGCATTTGGTGCTTTGTTGGACAGAAGAGAGACAGTGGGAAGAGAGAGTAGGGTGTGTGTTCTAACCCAGGCTGCAATGATTCTGGCAACCTGGAGGCAATGGCTTCAACTACTGGCCCACCCTGGGCCAACACAAATGATTGACACTAATGACTGACTGCTACATAAAACATTATAGGATGCTGTTTTGTATTTCACATGGAAAAAAAATCCTCAGAGTTGTTCATTTTATTGAAAAGCTCTTTATTCTTTCATGGTTACATAGTTTTGTCAGTATGTTTCAAGGTGTAAACCTTGTTTCTGTTTCTGGGTTTAATTTATCTACAATGTTTAATTGGTGAAATGACACGTGATTCTCTAAAGGGTATGGAATTGAGTCAATTAACATTTGTAGAAATAAGCTTTGTCCCAGCTGCTTGTTGTGGATCATGTATTTTGGAACAAATTGGATATTTTTTCCTCTGAAAAGGATGTCATATTTTTTGCTGGAAGTCAGCATGTTCTGTAACCTTTTGGTATTTTCAAATTGCATCAATGCCATAACCAACCAAGACAGTAGCAACAGTATACACTAATTATTATTCGCTTTCAGTCAATGAGTGTCAGGTGTTTTTTATTGGCCGCATAGTTGTTTCATTTTTAATGGTATGGGATTCTGTAATGAAATGCGTTGTTGACCCCAGGGCCATCTTGAATTTCTCTGATAACTAATCACTTCTCCCTATTGAGGCTGTAATTAAGAATAATATGAATTTTCTTAACTCGCTGTCATTTAGCATACTGTGGCATTCACACGTGGCACACGTGTTCAATGGAAAATTCTGGTTCTGTTGCAAAACGTTCTGTTTGCGACAGAATCAACAGGATGAATACACCCCAGGTGTTTAGTGAGGTACGTTCGCAGCGAATAATAATTCCCTGTCAAACATCGGCTTCCACTTATGCAGCCTAATCAAAAGTGACAGGCAGATGGCAAATGAGTTGTCAATTAAGCAAAAAAAAGTAGGTCCAGGTTGCCGTGGAAACTTCCCAGACCCTTCAGGCAGGACATAGTAGCTATGCGGTCCACATTTAATCATATCTTTGCCTTATTAATTTTGATTGACTTTTGCAATATTGCTCTCCAAGTGTTGCTGTTGCTTGACTTTTAATGACTAGATTGCCTGTATATAATTCCAATTCTGGCCCATATCTCGGTGTGGTGTTAAAGGCATGTTTTAACCCTGTGACATGTTACCTGTATCTTTTGGCTAAGGATGACCAAGACTGGAGTGCAGTCCAACGTATCATAGATCAGGTGATGGGAGATGACCGAGAAGGTGAAGTGACAGAGAAGGTCCCTTCGTATTTGGCTAGACCCTAATTCCACAATGTCAGGTGCAGTGAGGCTAAACGGGCCCCATTAAGTCACATCTATGTCTAGGCTAGCTCTACGCTAGGCTAGCCCTGTCAGATAAAGTGACACTAGGTTAGCCCTGTCAGGTACATTGACGCTAGGCTAGCCCTGTCAGGTACATTGACGCTAGGCTAGCCCTGTCAGGTACATTGACGCTAGGCTAGCCCTGTCAGGTACATTGATGCTAGGCTAGCCCTGTCAGGTATATTGACGCTAGGCTAGCCCTGTCAGGTACATTGACGCTAGGCTAGCCCTGTCAGGTACTGTGACACTAAGCTAGCCCTGTCAAGTACAGTGAGGCTTGCCCTGTCAGATACAGTGATGCTACTGCAGGCTAACCCTGTCAGGTACAGTGACGCTGAGCTAGCCCTGTCAGGAACAGTGAGGCTTGCCCTGTCAGACACTGACGCTAGGCTAGCCCCATCAGGTACAGTGACGCTCAGCTAGCCCTGTCAGGTACAGTGAGGCTAGCTCGAAGAGACACAAAAGATAAGGGAGCTGTCCCCCACCCCGCGCCTCCCCTCCCCTCCCTTCCACACCTCTCAACCCTCCCCATCGGTGGCCTTGTGACACTATTGACTGAATCATTGATGAGTGTGCTGAAGAGGTGTAATCCTGCACCCCATGATAAGATCAGCCCCCCTTTTCTTCTCCTGACACTCTACCACTCCTATCCCCCAGTGTGAACAGCCCATACCATCGATAAGAATGATATGGCTGCAGAGAGAAATGTATTCCTGGGCTTTATGACGGGAACGACACCACCTAGCATGTGAAGTCTGCTGGAAACCAAACTATATGGACAAAGCAAATAGCTTGTCAGTATATTCATTGTGCATTCATTTCTGATTTACATAATTAGATAGTTAAACAGTAGTTGTTAATGACAAGAGAGTTATTCAAGGAAAAAAAGCGTTATGGTAGGTCAATTCTGCTAGTTTAATTTACAGTTTAGTAGCTACGGACCTGTAATATGATATTTTTATTTCACTACACATACCAGAATATTTTCACCATCTCTTCATTTAATTACTGTCAGTTACATTTAATTCATTGTGTTGTCATTTTTTATTTTAAGTCTTTACATGAATGTATAAGCAATGAACAGGAATATATTTAAAATACAAATGTGATTATACTTTACAAACTAATTAACCTATTTAGCATCAACTTTGAATCAAATGTGCACACGATACAATAAAATTAATTAGTCTCCACATGTTGTTTATTCTGAAAATTTCCATTTTACTTTAACAACTCAGAGGTAATTATTTAGATATTTCATAATTTAACTCAAGAACAAGCGGATAATGATTCTACTGTCCCTCCATATCCTCATCGATCGCGACCACTCTGGACCAAATCGACTCTGACCAAGTCATAAAAGATGGAGTGCGCATCCGGGATGACCTCAAAGGTTCTGAATTTCCCGAAATAGTAAAACCAGCTTATCTGTTGCAGGGGTATTGATGGCTGCCTGTCTCTGTTTCAAAGCCATAAGAGGCCCTTATCAGGATGTCAGGTCAGGGAGTGTCGTTACAATGGTGACCGAATTCATCTGGCTCTCTGTGGCCCCCCCAGGCCCCTGCCAGCACATAATGGGCTGTACAGTATCAGAAAACCAGGCGACATGGAATGTGAGTAGGGTTCAAAACATACAGGTCATTTACCAAAGTTTGTGTAATTACAAGAGGTTTTCTGTAACAAACTGAATTTATATAGCAATCTATTGTAACTTTGGAATTTTTTTATTCATTTTTATGTGTCCATGAAAATATTAATGAAATTCCCTCCACTTATTGTTGTGGTCATAATAGGGTCAGTAGATAGTGGTTAGAGCAGAGGGCAGCTAAATGAACGATCACCGGTTCAAATCTTCAAACAGATAGGTGAAATATCTATGATGTGCCCTTGAACAAGTCTCTGCGAAAATGTACACATTATCACCTAAACAAACATGTTTAGATTAGGGAACAATAGTAATGGCATTGCCATATAGTTCTTATTACATTTTACACGTGTCCACTTTGTGTGGCACAATGCTATGATTAAATAGCAATCAGCCGCAACAACTATACGCAGAGGAGGGTGATTTTGTACAAAAGCTGTTGCTGGGGCACATGGCAGAAACAGATTGCAGGCTGGTAAAATAAAAGAGGATACTACAGCCCACTCATTAGTGGGGACATAACCCACCAATAAACTGCTATAATTACTTTTTCTTAGATCACTTGTTTGTACAATATTGTGATTGTAAACCATTTACATTTTGTGTGTAATTATTACACATTCTCTAAAGCCTGGTGATCATTGTTCTAGCAACCGGTCAATCTATTCGCCCCTGGGTTGGTCCAGGTCTTCGACCGGGTCCTAGTGATCACTCCAATTGCCCTTGGATAAGTAGGGCAACTCTGGACCTAAGATAACAAGTGCTGACCTTTTGGAATGCGTTCATCTATCAGACCCTAAACTGGGTGTTGGTTAGTGTCCATCTCTGTGACATCATTTCCTGTGGCGTGATGCCAGTACATCAATAGGAGTCCACTACAAGAAGGTTTTATTCTTGTACAGACTTTACAAATTGTTGTTATGCATGAGGCAGCTAACATAAGGGACAGGTAAAATTATTGATCCAGGTCTGTGACATTACAGGCATGTCTATGTTGTATTTTACACCCCAAAGGTAACGCATCAAACGCTTTATGTTGACAACATCGCATGTAGTCTGTTAGAACAGGCTTTGTCTATAAGTATCTTTCTGGTGGCCTTGGTTAGTTTTTTTGCGGTGACTATTGATCTTCTGACAGGAGCCTATGAAGATTCTTAGCAGAATATTGAACTTGCTGTTGTTCTTTTACCAAAGGCGAGGATGATGGCCGACGTGAGACAATGTGCCTCATGGCCGGGATTACGAACGTGGTCTCCACTATCATGAATACATTTTGTCTGGTAGCAAAAGAAATAAAACAGGTTCTGTCATCCTGAGGTAGTGTATCATAGGGTTTTGCGTGAAGGCTTGTTAGCTCGAAGCCTCAGCTGGATCTTGGGGTTCGACTGGTGTGTGGATCACTAGTGCTGAGACTCCCTACTGATTTTATGTTGAGCTTGTTGTCCATCTCTCTGTCTCTTCACTGGATCGGCGGGCTCCTGCATTGAGCCGGTGTCCATGCTAAAGGCTATTTTTAGAAGGTCACCCTTCATTACTGTAGCTATTCCTCTCGCGCCTGGTCCTCTCGCACCTCATTTTCACAGACACCATAGCCAACACGTAGGTATTTGGTCTTGTGTGGACGGTACACATATACCTGCTGTTTGGCAGGCATATTCATTAACACTTTCCTTGTTTAACACCTGTTTGTTTTTCTATTGAAAACAGCCCACCTAGTTTAAAGTAGCAATGAGCAGAAGGTGTGGTCAATGTACACTGTGGACAAACTAATTCTCCCCAATACCAACGTAAGCTAGTTTTTTACTTTCACTTTTGGTCGACCGGCTTCAAAAGCATGTTAAAACAATATTTTTGGGGTATTTTAACGGTATTTCGTAATTATTTAGATAATAATCATCATCGTCATAATCATTTACCGCACTGAGTCCTGGGTTTTTGCACATTAACAGACGAGTGAACTGTGTAGAATTTTTAGCACTGAGGAAATTACAACGGAATTTCTCTTGCCCCAGTCTTCCGTCGATGTGCTTGAGGAGGAGATTATCACTTCTCTTGTGTGATGGTGAAGGAAGAGAGGGAGGGTGTAGCTTTTCCATTTAACAACAGAAGCCAGACTTCTGTTATCTAATAAAGTCTGCATTTCAGGACATCATTTTGGTATCCACCTAAAATTGTTTTTCAGTAAATACGTTTTGTGAAACTGCACATACGTGTATTACGGACATTTTCTGATATTACAATGCAATTTATTGATTTCACCAGCTACCCACTAATATACTGTACCCTCCTGAATAACTGGACCCCTTGGTAAAGATAAAAACGAAATGTTGTTTATTAGCCTAATATTGCATGCTAAGTACAAGAGAAATCTATCCTTAAATAATAAAAAAAATAATCCTGAATGAAAAACATGCGGCGCAACTTTTGGCGGCCCTTCATTTATTACTTCGTACACCCTCTCGTTGACAAGATGACAGCGCTGAGTCTTTTGCATTTTTTGTTTGAGGTTTGACAGCACATGGCGAAGACACCATTTGTCACGCGGCCTCTCTCCGGTGTCCCTTGGACTCCTTGCTTGAGGACTCTCTTCAGCTCACACTGCAGGTTCTCAATGGGGTTTAGTTCAGGGGACTGGGGTGGCCATTGCAGAAGCTTGCTTCTGTGGTCAGTGAGACATTTTTGTGCGTATATGGATGTATGCATTGGGTCATAATCCTGCTGGAAGACCCAACAACCACGAAGTTTCAGCTTACTTGTGGAGGCAGACAGATTTTGGTCCAAACTCCCGTGCTGCTTGACAGAGTCCATGCTGCCATGTATCATAACAAGGTTCCCAGGGCCTTTGGAAGCCAGACAGCCCATAACTTCACATATCCACCGCCGTACTTCACATGACCATTAATCTTTTTACGCCAAACCCACCTCTGGTGTTTGTGGCCAGTAAGCAACATTTTTGTCTCATCTGACCATAGAACCCGGTTCCAATCAAAGGTTCAATTACATATAACCAATTCCAGAGACTAATTTCTGTCTTTATGAGATTAGCGTCTTTTTTCTGCAAAGGTGTCTAGTTGTAGTTAGGGAGATGGTGTCTAGTTTCAACCAAATTTTGCAACTGTCCAACTGAGTAGAAGAACACCAGATTTTTGAAATGGTTAGCACATAAACTGCTGTCAGCCACGTTGACTATTTATCATGGTGAAAGGTTGCATTGGATAAGATCCCGTGGAAACTGATAGTGACACGAAGGACGGTACTGGATGATGTGAAAGTGTGGTTCTGGTCAAGGTATTTGAGCTCAGTGCTTCATGTATGACACAGCTGTGCAGGGGAGAGGCCAGATGTGAATGAAACTGCTGTTACACTAACTTGTCCTCTCTGTCCTGTACGCCTTTTGTGTGAGACGCCTTCTGTGTCACAGAACAGAGACAACATGAGGTAGGAATAGCTGTTCTCTTTTCATCCTGAGAAAGAAATGGAGTGTTACATACTGTGGATTAATTTACGCATGTGAAAATGAATCACAGGGTCTCTGTGATGCAATTTCTGTGATGCAGTATATATTGTACAGATATATTTTGGGAGATACAGTATCTTCTGTGTTTCCAACTAAGGATGTATTGAGAGTTTGTCCAGAAAATAACAGTTGCCATTATGAATATATATTTGTATGTATGGATGTGTGAGACACTGAAGGAAGACCTTAGATCGACTAAAGCTCACACTAAAAGTTTCACAAGGTGACTACCGTAGCTGCGTTGTGAAATCTCTCAGACAGTTGTTCTCATCTACAGTGGGTGTACACAGAATGAGAAAATAAGCACAGTGTACAGTAATCTGGAAATTGTATTTCATTATCGAGATGGAGAAATGAAAATAGATATGAGTGCAGCAGAAAATGTACTCCCTAAATGAGCATCAAAGTTGCCCTTAGAGGGGAACGTGTCATAAATCCAGTGTTTTGTTACAGCACATTTGCAGATCAGGGCATTGGGAGCCGGGCGGTAATTAGATTGAAGGATTAATATGTGGAAATGTATTTAGTTTTGTATTCTTCCCCTGTGCACGGAAACCAAAGAAAATAATGTGGATAGAAAAAGATGTGTTTGAATATGAATTTAAAAAAATCAAAGGGCTCCCTCGCTCCCAGATGCAATTATTTCCCATTCACATTCCTTATTCCTAACAGATGACATTAATGACATTGAGTTGTATTGAGGAGTGTCCTGCCTAGGATCACATTGGAGGGAGAAAAGGGCTACTTTCTAACCCTGGGAAAGTGCTGCTGAACAAAAGCAGTCACATTTTTTAGATCAGATCAAGTGTGAATTTAATTGTTTTTTTCACCAGAATTGTCCATCTTTGTATAAAAAAAAAACTTGGGATTGTTTATGAAAAAGTCTATTGTTTGTTAAATGGACCACTGCAAAATTTCACTAATATGCTAAATACCCTGCAAAATAATGTGTGTTGTTTTAACTGTCATATTATTCTGTTTAGATGATTGTTAAATGTTTAAAAACATTCGGCTGGTTAACAACATATGCAGTTGACTTATGTCACACTTGACATTCAGTCAAGACCTTGCTCGTCCTTGTCCTTTCAGAAACTTCACTCTCGGATAATGGACTTGTCGGCTGCCGATCTCCTCCTAGACCCGGAGAGAAGCAAAAGCTTTCTACTATCCCGGAACACAGACTGCCCACCTCATGTAAGATAATAAAAGACAAACAAATGAAATGTTCTCTTTCCACCAGCCTCACCCATATGTGCTTTGTCCAGGTATCATAACTGATGTATGACCCAAAGAAATTATTTGAGAGGAATAAAACACCAGACCTGACTATTTGGGGATTTGATATGCTGCTGTCCCAGGTCGGCAGTATCACTTGTCTCTAAAAGGTATAAATCCTTGTCATATTACCAGAGGACCATCGATTGAGACTCGTCTTCAGTAAGAATGTATCCGCGGGACACTGTAGTACATTAGTCATCTTATATATTATGCATTAAGGTCTTAAAATGAATTTATTCTCTCTGGTCTTGTGTTCGGGAACCCAACCTGAAACAGGTTAATATATAGTAGAAACAGAAATGGAAATGGTGTGAAAATTGAGGTAATCATTTTGAAGTTTGATAACATGTGTTTGCAACAAGATCATACTTTTGGGAATTGTAGACACTCAAATGTGCTATATTTACAGATCTGTTACATCAGTTAATATTCCAATTAGTTAGCTTCCTGTTATCTCTCGGACTGAACATTTGATTAGAAATTCTCAATCAACATTTGTTTGGACGGACATGTGGAGTAGGATTGATGCAGAAAGCATCTGTTGGCGAAATTGCATTTGAAAGTATGATGGATCATTTGTTTCTCACTGGCTAATTACAGAATTGAGAAGCTACTGTAACACTTAAAAAGAACACTGAAAACACATGAAAAATCAGCTGAATTGTCAGCAGACGTGTAAAATACACTCTTTATTTTGTGCAAAAAAAGAAAGGTGAAAGCCTTGCATCAATGGTCCTCTATTGCCCAGTCACCAATTCCCAGTCCCAGTCTGACCCTTTGACATCATTACCGTCTCATATGACCACGTGAAATGACCTCTCTGTGACTCGCGCCAACCCATTCGCCCCTGTTCCCTCTCCGCCACCTGTCCCCCAGATGTTCCCTCACCTATCTGAGCCTTTTGCTTTTACTGGAGTGCTCCTAACCAAAGCAGAACTCCTCCCCTGGTAAATCAACCCAAAAGTGATGTGAGAAGCCTTTCGATAGGTGATGTTAGCAATAGCAAAACATCATGTTTATCATTAAAATAACGCAAAATAAAATGTTATAGTATTTTTTTTTTTTTTAACTACAACCCTGAAGTTGCAGGGGCCACACCCTTTCAATCCTCTACCGGGGACCCCCACCCTGCGACCCAGCATTCACGTTTGGAGACCCCTAAATCACGACTGACAGTGTTTTTCGGAATGGGTTTCGCAGGACGTCCAGGCGAACGGAAGGGTGGCCGGGTTCCCTCTTGCCAGGTGCCTGAGCCAGCTGAGTTTGGCGGTGCCCGTCCCGGTCTACCAGCGCAGCAGCTGCAGCAGCAGTGAGATGTCCCTGTCCAGCACCTGCAGCGAGTACTCCAGCGGCTCCCACACCTGGAACGACAGACGCTCCTGTGGCCGAACGGTAGGGTGACAAGCCCTCTCTGAAAGACGGGCCTCACGCCTGAGTTGTGCTAAAATGTCTCATGGAGGATTCTGTCGCTGCAAAATCTTCTTTTTTTTCACGCACCCAGACTGTCCGCTATGTGCATGTTGTTAGCGTTAATTCGGCCTTCAGTTTACTGACAGGAACCAATAACATCGTACAATTATAGACAGTTCTGATGTGCTCTGGGTGGAACGTACAAAAATGAATTAATGTGTATAATATTTTGATTTAGTCATACCCCAAAGGGTTTAGTATGTCCTTCTGATGGTAGGCAATTTGAAAAAAGTCAGAAATTGTAACTGCAGATTAACTGCTTGTTAAAGCAATCGTCTGACTCGTCAGCTAACTCTGCTGTAGCGAACCAGAGAGCTCCACAGTCCCTGCTCCTCTAAGCAGTTGTACATATGCTTCAACATCCTCATATTCATTCAGGCGATTGAAGCTGCACAGCTCAATTTAGCTTCATTGTCTAAGGTCCCTATGTCTTGTCCTTTTCCTGCAGTCCTCTCTGATGTGGGAGAAGAGGCTAAGCCTAGGTTCGTCCGCCCCGGGGAACATATGTGCCCCACTCGAAGAGCAACTCCCCACAAGGAGGAAAGAGAGTCACATCCTGGAAGGCCTGCGGAAGCTACAGCGGAGAAAACCTAGAGACTCCTCATCCTCCCGCGTCTCCAAGTCGGCTGAAAAGGACTGTATGAACTCTAACGAGGGCATCTACTCACTGGGGATTAAGTCTGGGAAGGAAAAACCCACGTATCTGGGAAGGGGAACTCTCTCGGGGGGCGTCAAGACGTTTGTGTATGACTCTGATGATGCTGACGATGAGGCGCCGATCGCGGTAGACTGCAGGCGAGACTGTGTCCCAAGTAAGGACGGGGGCTGGATGTATTTCAAAAAGCTGTCGCACAGCATCTCGGACAGTCTGTGTAGCTGGGACGGCCTGCAGGACAGTGGGATAGCAGGAGACAGTAACTGCAGCGTGGATGCAAAGCACCCACCTGGCTATAACTCCAAGGAGAGGCCTGAAAAGCTCATGAGCTTCATTAACAGTTTTCTTTCTGGAGGGCGGACGTCGACTGTTCTAAACCCCTCCCTTTTGCACTTTGATGTCAGTCCCACGGAGCTTGAGTGCCCCCTCCACCTGTCTGACACGGACCCTGAGGATCTGCGCTCTGAGAACAGTGACCAATGGCCACCTGTTAGCAGGCTAGCTGAGCAGCCAGGGAAGAAGGAAATCAAAAGGCTCTCAAGAGACGATAAGCTGCTTCACTTGCAGTGCTTGAGAAGGGACCCTGTCCGAGCTCAGTCGGCAGACGGAAGGCCTAGGTCCTTTAGCTTAATTAAAGAGCAGACTGGGGCCAAAACACAGTCTGAGGAGAGTATAATGGCTATATTCGATGCTGACGGCCAGCCGATTGAACTCAGTGCACAGGAGTCTTCGGTTGGTGCTAAGGCTTTGAAAGAAATTCCTGGGATAAAGGGGAATGGGCTTGCTGAGTATGCAAAACTGGGATCTCATGATGAGCATATTCATAGGAACTACACTGTGCTAGAATCCCCCGAAAAGCCGTCTGAAAGTCAGAGAAACTCCAGCAGCAGCAATAGCAGGGAGGGAAGCATGGAAAGATTGCAAACCCACCTTACTCCAGAACGAAAATTGATAAAGCCACCTTCCAGTCGAATCAGCAAAGGCCACTCGGTCCCTCCCGTGAACAATGCTTCTCCCAGCCCCAAAGCAAACGGATCGAAGATTCCCAGCAGCCGGGGGAAAGGATCCCCACTGAAAGTGTCCAAGGGCTGTATCACAGAAACCAGCAACAGTGGACCGACATCTGGATCCATAACTCAGGAGTCAAAGTCGCCTTCTTCTCCTCCAGTCAAGATGTCCAGGTTCATCAAAGCTCCAGGTTGCACTACAAGCCCCAAGGCGGTGGCCAGCAAGCTTCCCAGCAGGAACGATTGGACAAAGTGTTCCGCATCTAGTGTTCCATCCATCTCCCCACACCTCACAAGAAGGCACCTAGAACACGTGGATTACGGGGAGCAGCCTACCAGAGACAGACACTGTGAAGCCAGCAACAAAACTGAACTCAGGTCTCCCTCTCCACCCCCGCCTCCAGGCCGGACCACCTCATTACTTATCAGACCAAATTACGATGGGTCACCTCAAGCACTTAAACCAGGGGCTCAATCATCCATGTCTACAACTGTGAGGGGGCCACCTCCGAATTACCATCCCCCGCCTGTACCAAATATGCACCATTCATTGCCACCGCCACCCTACAAAGGCCAAGATACTATAGACCTGGACGCTGGCTATGGTACCGCAATTGCACCTCAGAAAACAGTGGTCCCTGCATCAAATCAGACCCCTTCTAAAGGCACTTCGAAACGGGTCCCCACAAAACTCTACCTCCCCTCGTCACCCTCAGGGCCAGATTACCCTGAGAATGGACCTAAAAGCTCAAAGAATGTTCCTCCGCCCTCATATTGCTCCCAACGAGGCTCTTCGCTTCATAGTACATTTACAAGCAAGAAAGGATCTTCCAGTGACAATGGGCATCCTATATCTTATAAGACCTGTAGTAGTTTGCCTGTGACTCTGGAGGATCACCCTGGGTGTCCAACAGAACCTCACAGTAATACGTTTCAGCCTCCCCAGGCTGTAGAAAATGCAACCGTCTCAGAAACTAGCACGAAGAATTCTGCAGAGAAAGTGTCGAAGACGCGCATTCCCATGGGATTTAGAGCTTTTGTGAAGTTGCCCCCCTCACCACAGAAAGGCTCCGCCGTGATACCAGGAAAGCACGAGAAGGATCATATCAACTCTGTCTCTAAAGAGAGTGTGACTTCAAATGCTTTGGCCCCATGTGACAGTTCTCAGGCAGTGTGTAATATTGAATCACTGTCCATAATGGGGACTAAGGGTGAGGACCAATTGGATCCACAATCCCCTGAGTTGGTAGAGCAGGCGGAGGTTGGTGACAAGTCGAGCCGCGACAGTAGACTATTCAAGAGGTCGATATCTGTCACGACCAAACCTCACTTGAAGCCGGCTCTAGGAATGAATGGAGCAAAAGCACGCAGCCAGAGTTTCAGCACCAACTACATGGAAAAACCCAACATCAGTCTGTCAGATGGACACGTGAAGATTCGAACTGGAATCATCACTAACTCTGGAGAGAGGGGTAACTCGTTAACTAGGCAGAGCTCTTTTGTTGATGGCTTACAGATCAAAACAAGTAGCAAATCTGGGGAAAGTCCGGTCCGTTCCCCCACCAACAGGCTAAGCTACTACGGAGGCATGACGGGCTCCACCAGCCACCAAGGCCTTCCGGAGAGATCCTCCAGATCGGTCTTGAGAGGGGAAGACTCACAGGGCGTTGCAAAAGGAGAAAACATCACAGTTCCACATCAGAAAGAAGTGCGTAGCTTACCCCTTGTAAACCGGATCGGCTTAAAGAACTCCCGAAATCCCAAAAAGGTTGCATCCCATCCTCAGTTTGAGTTGTCAGCTACTCCTGTCTTTAGCCCGGAGACGACAACGTTAGGTGAAAAGGTGCTCAGTGCCAGCAAACTGGACCGTGCAAACAGCATTAAAGCCCAGGCCAGCAGTTCCCAAGCGATGCTTGATGAGGCAGAGCAACCAGTTAGCCCCATAGTCTGCACCATTGAGGAGAAGGTCATGATGGGGATCGAGGAGAATATCCAGAAAGGTCAGGGTCATGAAAAGGTCACAGCACCTGAGACAAAGCAGAAGATCGGCCCGTCTCTTGCCAACTGGTTTGGCCTACGTAAAAGTAAGCTACCAGCCTCGAATGGTAAGAAATCTGACACCACCTCACCGAAAGGCAAAGAGGAGAAAAAAGACCTGAAGATCGGATCCGTGCTGGGAGGCAAACATATGAAATCAGACAAAAAGAAGGACAAGAAGAAAAACGATAGCCCACTATATGAAAAGAGTACAGAGCTAACGCTCTCAGAGAACAAACTGAGCTCCATTATGGACCATTGCAATATGCAAATGGGCCAGATAGCCAATCAGATCCATTGTTCTACAACCTACATCGGGAAAGACCAGTTAATGAAAGAACTCCTAGGCAGGTTGGTATAACAGTGACATTTATTTTAAACCCTGATCTGTCTAATATTTCAAGCATATTTTTATATTTAGTCAGGTAAAAAGAAATTCCAAGATCACAGCGAATTAATCAGAAATAAGAACACTCATTACATACATACTGTGATGCTGATAGGGATGTGGATTTTGTTTTTTAACACTCCTCCCAGTGTCTATACTGCATTATACTACAAGCCTTGCTACAAACATTTAACACTCCTCCCAGTGTCTATACTGCATTATACTACAAGCCTTGCTACATTATGCAGGCATCTAAAGAGACAAAAACACCGCTAGACAACAGCAACGTCAGCTGTCTCTTTGAGTTATGGTTCTACTTGAGTGAGCATAAGCACTTTCTAGTCTGCCTGAGGTATCTCCGCTTACTCTCACAACATTACCCTTACTCTCATAAATTGATATACTACTTCAAATCGCAGCTGACAGATTTTATCAAAGGTAGTTAGAGACATTTATCACTTAATGAGACTGGAGTCGAGGAGAGCCGTACAAAGAGATTATTTCAGATGCTAAGGCAGTGGTATAGCTGCATGTGTTGGCTGCATTGAGGCAGGGCAATGTAATTTATCAGCCGGGATCTCTTTCCATCTGCGCAGTTCATATGAAATCAGTTCGGCAGACAGACAGAAAAAGGATCAAATCATGTTTTCTATACAGGAGTGTGGGGAAGAGCGACTCCACAGCCGAATCTCTCCCTGGCATCTCTATCCCCAAGAAAAACAGCGAAATGAGGGGCGGAATGGAGATCTGCACGGATACAGCTGTGAGTGAGCCAGGGGTCCTGTAATGAAACTTTGCTTGGCTTCTAGGATTTTCCACGGGTCTTGCTTTCTCTACTGCACACCGCTCTCGTATCTGTCCATCTCTCTCGATAACCTCGCCATCTTATTACTGTTTCCTGTAACCTCAATATCCATTTCCTGCAGCCGCTTATGCTTGTCGGTATCTTATTGGGGTGTGTATATACACCCGAGATCTCTCTTGCAATAACTACGTGGATGTTGTATGTCAAGTTTGTATGTACACAACTGCAAATTTCTCAAACCTTCATATACACACACACTCACAAACATATGAGATCACGTTAAAGCAATATAATCTTGGGAGATATGCTGCCAATGTTTGAACTGATCCACATAAATAATCTTTGGACAGAACAGAGTGGTTTCTATGAGACCTAGAATGCCACGCAGTGCTGACCTCGTAGAAGGTATTCTTTGTTCTTTGTCAGGGGCTGAAAAAGCACAAGAAAGGAAGAGGAGAGAACGAAAAGAGAGGGAGAGCAAGCGAGAAAGCAAGAGGGAGAGTCCAACTGCAATATGCAGGAAATTCAATCCAGCTGATGGGGAATTTCGATAGTGAAGAGGAGGCTCTTATCGCGGACACTCAATTTAACAAAGGCCCGTTTTATACTATCCTTGCAGCCTCGCCTCTATCTTCCCTCTACAGAAATACAACAAAAGAATAGTGCCTTTATAACCTGCTAACCCCTTTATACGTTTGAAGAACACTTTTTTGACATCACACTCTCTGTTAGCCCGTGTCTCTGTATTAGATCAATAACATTGTGGCATCCCTTTGCAGAACTACGTTCTCCTAAAAGGTAGAATGAAATAGTTCTGTTTTATCCAAGCGGATTTAAAAAAATGTTTTATCTCAAATTGTCTTTAATGGAATGACAAATAAAAAAATCGTAATGAATTTAAAAATTAGAATATTTTTAAATGAGTATTTAAATTGGAACTAGGGTCAACTAGGGTCAACGTCAATAATGTCTGATCCCCAGGATCTGACCTGACTTCGAGGGTTTCTCAGAGAGAGTGGTACATGCAAACAACTCGTTTCCAGTCTGCATGGGCATATAATAATACACCTTGTAAATGTGTGAAAATACCCTTTTTCTATTGTACAATTCAGATGAACACATGTATAATATTTTTATGTCATTGCCGGCACGACTGGAAGAGTCAGACATTTAGACCCTAGATGTTGCGCAAACTCAATTTGTGTCACTTTGCTTATTTTTGTTTCCCACCAGACCATCATTGTGACACAGAAGATTAACCTGCGAGGAGAGAACGAGGAGGCGCCCACTTCAGAGGCGACGTGTCCGGATCACATGATCGGTAAGACTTTTAACTGTAGCTGTGGAACAACTGTACCTCCAGCCGTCATCTGAAAACAATATTAGTCCTAACACGCAACACTAAAATAGATTTTATTTCACGTAAGCATTTTTTGTAGTCAACAGCAATACATCTCTAAGCTTTTGCTCTCTGCATAATGTATTTCTGTAATATATTATACAAATGGTTTCTTATAATAGGATTCAGTAGCTTACATAAATAACTGTTGCCATTCATCACCTAATGGCAAACACAAGTGATACTTGCCTATGTAACCCTTTCTCATACCAGTGAAAAACTGTGAACTTATAACCCATAATATTCTTCGCATTACTGTTTCGTCTTATCACTGGCAGAGTGAATCTTTATCATGTCATTTTTCTTTTGAATATTGAGGTCATCAACAGAAATGTTACTGTCTCCAGTGTTCAGAAATCCTTTTAGCGTTGCTAGCGAACATTGTTATTTACTTGTTGAAGACACGGAGGGTTGTCACGGCAGCCGCATTTCTGAGAGGTTCTACGGGCAGAAATACACAATGTGTGATAGGAAAATGATATGCAACAACTCCCACATACTATTTCAATGACAAGGCGGTCATTACAAGCCGGGCAGTTTGTCATTCATTGGCAAGGTGGAAGGCATTCTTAGGGAGAATGACTAGGGAAGGGTAATCAATGTTTAGTAGAGCTATATAATGCTAGGTGCCTGTCGCACTGTTTGAAGGTTTCAGACAGTTAATGTGTAACTCAGTAGGCTATCTTTGTAGGGACGATGACTGTTGTCCTTTGGTCACTGGGCTCTGTTTTCATTACGTCTGATATGTCTCTGACATAGAGTACCAGTCAAATGTTTGGACACAGCTACTCATTCAAGGGTGTATGTTTAGTTTTACTATTTTCCAAACTGTAGAATAGTGAAGACATCAAAACTATGAAATACCACTTACATTATGGAATCATGTAGCAACAAAAAAGTTTGTTTAACAAATCAAAATGCATTTCATATTGTAGATTCTTGAAAGTAGCCACCTTTTGCCTTGATGACAGCTTTGCACACTTCTTGCAATCTCTAACAGCACCTCAGATTGCAGCCCAAATAAAAGAAACCAGAGTTCAAGTAACAGACACATCTCAACATCAACTGTTCAGAGGAGACTGGGTGAATCAGGACATCATTGTCAAATTGCTGAAGGACAGAAACTACTGCTGAAGGACAGCAATGAGAAGAGACTTGCTTGGTCCAAGAAACACGAGAAATGGACATTAGACCAGGGGAAATCTATAAATTTGGTCTGAGTCCACATTTGAGATTTTTGGTTCCAACCGTCGTGTCTTTGTGAGACGCAGAGTGGGTGAACGGATGATCTCCGCATGTGTGGTTCCCACCCTGAAGCACGGAGAAGGAGGTGTGATAGTGTGGGGGTGCTTTGCTGGTGACACTGCCAGGATTTCTTTAGAATTCATGGCACTCTCAACCAGCATGACTATTACTGATTTCTGCAGCAATAATCCATTCCATCTGGTTTGCGCTCAGTGTGACTATAATTTTTATTTCAACCTGACAATGACCCGAAACACACCTCCAAGCTGTTTAATAACCATTTGACCTAGAAGGACGGTGATGGAGTGCTGCATGAGATGACCTGGCGTCCACAATCACCCAACCTCAACCCAGTTCAGAAGGTTTGGGATGAGTTGGACCACAGAGTGAAGGAAAAACAGCCCACAAGTACTCAGCATATTTGGGAACTCCTTCAAGACTGTTTGAAAAACATTCCAGTTGACTACCTCATGAAACTGGTTGAGAGAATGCCAAGAGTATGCAAAGCTGTTATCAAGGCAAAGAATGGCTACGTTGAAGAATCTACATGATTCCATATGTGTTATTTCATAGTTCTGAAGGTCTTCACTATTTTTTTACAATTTGGAAAATAGCAAGAGTAGGTGTATCCAAACTTTTGCAGCAAAACAGTCATTTCCAGACTTGACTTTCTAGTGGTCCTTTCTTTACATTCAAAACCTTTTTTAAATATTTTTTACCTGGTCTGCAAAAGTTGTGATTTCCTTGCACGCACAGGACCTGCTGTACACAGACACACTGCTTGGTAGTTCAGTAACTCCTTTATATCATGACAACTTAATTAATCAAGACTCATCTAAATGATGGACATCACAGAACTAGAGTTATTTTGGACTTAATGCACAGTGAACATGAAAACTATAGCTGTAGGCTACACGCTGTTACTTATGAAAGCAGCTCCCTTCAAATTGTCTCCTTTTTATTATAGCTTCTATATGTAGGGTATACAACTAAAACCTTGCGAGAAATTGTTTTGACATGGGCCAGTTTCTAAGATTTATGAGAATTTGCTTGATTCGTATTAGCCTCATATCGTGAACTCAGCCAAAAATAAAGATTCTTAATCGTTTTGGTAATCTAATTAACTGAATGGCATTTTTAATTTGGCCAGCTAAGCACATTTACCCAGTCTCCCCTCAGCATGAATTAAATGTCTCATAAAGATTCAAGCAGAGTCCACATATAGCTCCTGAAGTCCTGCATAGCATGTCATTTTACACAAGGGTTTTACGTGTAGAATATAAATGACCTTGATTACTTATTTTCTCTGAATGCAGTAAACTAACTACGCATTTTGTTAGGTGTAGCTGCAGGAATTAGAAATGGAAACTATAAAACAGATGAAGATGTACTTACAAGTTCACAAGGTGTAGATTTGTCAAAGCTCATGTTTTAGCATTGGACTTTAACTGTGAATTTAATGGTTTGACATGTTGGTCAGGTGACGCTTCCTTTGGATGTCATTTCCAGATAGTGATTAATGCTTGGGTTATACATGGTTCCTCATCATTCTTACAGGTCATTAGGTCTGCAGAGGCTCTCTTTCACTTGGAGGCTTAATGTAGAAGTAATTGGGATCAGAAGGAAGCAAACTTTCAGCCTTTCGCTGATACTGTTTCCTTTCCTTTGAGGAACTCAGCCTAGTTCTACACCTTGTTACAGTGGGAATGTATGTTAACAGTGAATACATTTCATTATTATGCAATCTTCCTCTCTGTTTTCTTTAAGATTTAAAATCTCCCTAATATTTTCTTCTCTTCTACTACTACTACCACCATTGCTACTACCACTGCTACTACTACCACTACTATTACCACTACTACTACCATTACTACTAACACTACTACTACTACTACCATTACTAGTAACACTACTACTACTACTACTACCACTACCACCATCACAGCTGCTACTACTACTACCACTACTACTACCACTACTATTACCACTACACCTACTACCACTACTACTACCACTACTACTACCACTACTACTACTACCACTACTACTACCACTACTACTACCACTACTACTACCACTACTCCTACTACCACTACTATTACCACTACACCTACTACCACTACTACTACCACTACTACTAACACTACTATTACCACTACACCTACTACCACTACTACTAACACTACTAGAACTACTACCACCACAGCCACTACTCCCACTACTAGTACTACAACTACCATTACTACTACCACCGATACTACTACAACTATTACTACTACTACCACTAATACTACTACTACTAGTACTACTACTCTACATTTCTCTCTTCACTGCTACTCTCTTCATCAACTTCTTCATCCACTACTTCTCTTTTGTCTACTTCTTCTTGTTCACCCCCCCCCCACTTCCCCATACCGCGTGAACGTGAGATATTCCGATCAGGTCTGCATTTCAGGCGGCATGCGGCTACTAGAAATCACGGTAATTGATCGGCTACAGTTTCATGGCGTTGCCACGGCCGCCGCCCTATGGTGTTGGGAGCAGCTGAACGGGCCATCTGTCCAGCCAGGTGGTTGACGTCCAGCCCGTACACACCGTCCATCCACCGGCCATTCTAACGCTCTACCGAAGATTAGCCTGGCGCAGGAGAGGCAGAAGGGAGTGCCTATGCGGGCCCAGAACGTGACATTCCCTGTATAATAACTCCATGATTAAGTACGGTCTGTGTACTCCGAGCCGTCCACAGGGCAGTCGCCGATGCACACTTGGATTAATTCTCGTTTTCATGCGCTGTTGGTTTTATGGGACGTCCGTGGTTGCAAAAGGGGGATTGTAAATATGTTTTTATTGGGTTAATAATGTGTTTCCCAAACTGTAGCCGCTGCCTCTGATGAAATGCTTTGCTTTTAATTACGAGCGTCGATGCAGCAAGTTCTTTAGGTGGCGATGGGTGTTTGGATTGAAGTATATTCTTGGACGTTATGGAGGCATCCTCTTACAAACCCGTGCATCCCTTCAGGGGGAAAATATGTTTAATTCAGTCATCCATTTCTTAATTTTATTATTCATTAATTTCTAGTATTTTGGGCTGAACATCCAGAGAATGTATAAAAACAGTGGAGGGGCAGATTAAAGTAGATGTTCTTGGCCTGGGTGTTGCAAGATAAAGCTCTACAGATGAAGGACAAAGCTAGCAGATATCGACCTGAATCTTGCTTTAAACATGGAAGGCGAGAAAGAAATCATAATTTACTGGCCATTCAGTGGGGAAGGTTTTCTATCCTTCAAAACAACTGCCAAGGCAAAAGGATCCATCATTTTCTATTGCTGACAAATTGTTTTCCATATGTATGAAACACTAAATGTATATTTTCATCTTTTGCAACAGCCCACAGCAACGTACTACTGAAACATGAAAATACAGATGAATGTCAAATTAAGCTGCTTTATCAGTAAACACGAAGGTCAGTCATATGAACCTTTCCCCTCTTTCTAACCTTTAAACTTAATACATGTTCGAATTAGTACATATGGTACAAATTGTACCAATTTAGCAATCAGGGCAGAATCATTAGCCAACATCATTCACAGTTACATGGAATTGGATGATGCTGAACAGCCCTCCATCTGCCCCGCTCTGAGACGGAGACAGTGTGTTTTAAATGCAGTCCATCTGTTGTGACAGTGTTCATAGATTATCGCACGCTGAGGAACATATCAACTGCGTCAAATGTGTGTAAGTCAACATAATGCTGATATAGGAGGTAGGGGGAAAAAAAGTCACAAATAAATTGGCACTCTAAAATCACGCTGGGCTCTAAATGGTTGAAATGAGATTGAGAGCGCAGACGAGGGAGTTACAAGGGGATCGTTGGTTTTAGATCCTTTTCGTCAGTAAATAACTTCACGGAGTTACACAATCAATTCAGGGACTGGTTACCCCTTGGAATTCTAGTATGACTGACCAGTGTTTCCCAACCCACTGTACTACATTGGAATGTAATAGCTAATAGTAAATTGTGTAATTCAATCTGTTGATCTTAAAACTCGGCTGATAGGTTGTTCTCAGCCCTGCAAAATGACATCTTTATGCATTTTTCATAATATTATCAAAGGTTAGGACATTTACAAAATGCTAATTTGGTGTACAATTGACATTTTGTTCCTGAGGTGAGGGTGGAGTTGCCTCAGACATGCTGCTTCACTGAAGTCTTTTTTTCTGAATTAAGAAACGTTCGATCAAATTGCCTTAACATAGTTTTCTTAGTGTGACTACGAAAACGATGAGTCAGATTACATGTCTCGTTGAGTAACAAGAGTAATGACAGCCAGGTAAATATACCCGGGGGGGGGGGGCTAGTTACCCCCACTTACCCAATAATGACGACTTCTGACTGAATTTTGTGACGTAATGCTCGTGTCTCTCTTGCCTTTGCCTCCATGTGTTGTCATCTCATTGAACCTACCCAAGATGCAGTTTTTTACCCATAGCCCATTCCGTTGCTTGTCAATCCAATCCAGTGCCTCCTCCTCCTTTTCCGTTGCCCCGCCCCCCCTACCCCATCGTCACACGCTACTTGTCCTGTCCCTCCCCAAAGGCTCAAGCTGTCAGATGAGAACCCTGGACAGTGGGATCGGCACCTTTCCCCTCCCTGACTCCGTCACCCGGGTCAACGGGCGCCACATTCCCAAATCCGAGTCCAGCCCTGACCGGATGGCGGCGAAGACGTCAAGTCCCGCCAACCCCGACCAGGAACTCCCCGCCGTTTCGGCCGGTCGTCCCACTGCCCACGTCAAAGTGCCTCCGCCACCTAAGACCCACCAGCACACCACGCATGCCCCCGGATGCTTCCTGTCCGAGCCTGAAGTTACCGGAGGGGGCCGCGGACCAGACGTCACCAGCAGGCTCCCCAGGCCGTCCGCCTCAGGTAAGACCGGGGGGGGGGGGGTCAACCTTAAACCTTATAACAACATTCTGTTTACGTCCTGATTCTTTGCCCTCCCCCCGAAGTGTGCGCTTCCACACTCCCCTTCAGGGAGCCCAGTCTGGCGAGTGGGGAGGGTTGAAGGGCAAACTACAGGGAGAAGGATTGAAGATGGGAGGGAGCACTGTTCCAGGTCCTGTGTTGCCTCTGTCTCATGCTGGTGACTTTGCGTCAAGTGAACCGGTGATCCACAGACGGTCTGACCTCGCTCAGAGGATGTTTTGCCGCGACCATGAAAGCCAATTTGGTGTTAATTTACTAGTTCATTACAAGCTATCCATGGAGTTTGAGAGGATCTGCACTGGCACTCTTTAATTGCATAATGCGGTTGTCAGTGTCACTAACACACATTAGGGTTGCCCTGTATATTCACTATGCTCTCCACATGTCAGGTTTTAATACCTTTGACTGTGACTGCCTGATATACTGAAAATGTTCCACCTGTTTCGATCTGAACGGAGGACCCATTCTCCAAGTCGAAGCATTCTGCAAGAAGAAGAACCTTCTGCCTTTGTTTATCAGTCTCCTATGCATTTTGAATGGTGGAATCGATTAACGTGAACATATGTTAGCCACAGACGTTTGCTGCTGACGTTCAGGTTTCATTCATATTCTGACCGATGCCACGTATCCCTGCTTACTTAAAAGGCCCCGTCCGCCCTACCGGTGCACCTGCAGAGACCCACTGACTGTCTCCTGAGGATAGGTTAATATAATTAGACACGCCATCGTGAGCCACACAGACCATAAAACACCTTATGCCAGTTTGTTCACTGCAGCAAAACAACAGCCTGGCTCGGGGGGGGGGGGGGGGGGGGGGGGGGGGGGGGGGGGGTGAGGAAAGTAACACTAACAATGTAGGATTGACCCGATCCTGGTCATCATGCCTGGGAGTTTAGGCAATCTGGGAATGAGAGAAACCTCGGCACTGGGAATGAGAGAAACCTTGGCACTGCAGCGACACCGAGGAGTGAGGGAGGCATGATGTCATGGAAACTAATAAGGAATATGGAAGGAGCCCACGTTACGGCTGTCTTCTATCTCGCAGGTATTAAAGAAGATGAAAGAACTGCTCTGTCCTCGGTGCCATACAAATAATTCAGCCAGTGTTGCTGTGGCCAACAAGGCCTGTTTAATTATAACGCCAAAAAGGACGCGGGAAGTTGGAGGGAGAAAACAAGGGAGGTGTGGAAGGTGAAGGTAATAAAAAGTGACTGTGGTGACCGTCAATGGTTACGATTCATCGGCAGTGACTGTGTCTGAGGCAGGCAATTCAGGGTTTCCTCAAGTCAGAGAATAATCACCACAGGGAGGATGCCATTTACTGTCAATGGATGAAATGCCAAACTATCCCCACACATAAAGGCAGCGTAGTATCACACTTCTGTTGTGGAACGTGTACTTTGTTATCACCACGTCACAAGTGGCACCGTACTCGCTTCTTAGTGCACTACTTTTTACCAGAGTCCTTTGGGGTCAAACAGACGTTAGTGCACTCTAAATGGCGCCAGCACTTAATACGTAACCATGGCATTTGCATTCTTACTTTTTCCTGCCCTCAATTTACAGTGTGTGCGGGCTCCCATCGCCATGACAACGTGCAGGTTTGGATGTTGTCCGTCATTCTCATGATTCATTTTTTTTCTGTATACTTTTGAATTGCAGATGTGATCAGAACCAAGCGTCCGAGTCAGATAGAATTCCGCGGCACCAGCCGGTCAGTGACTACACAGGCCCAAGAGAAACACGCGTCAAAGAAGAGGAACACCAAGGACCCTAATTCGGCCAGTGTAAGGACATTCTTGCACTCTGAGACCCTGTGTGTGTGTGTGTGTGTGTGTGTGTGTGTGTGTGTGTGTGTGTGTGTGTGTGTGTGTGTGTGTGTGTGTGTGCGCGCGCGCGCGTGCGTGCGTGCATGTCCAAACAGATGGTTATAGAATCCTCCTGCTGAACTCTCCATGAAAACCTGTCAGTGTCCCCAAAAAAAACTCCACAATGAGATAATTAGAAAATACCATTAATAATGGATTGTCGTTATGAAGCATCTCTGTGATCTGTCGCCAAAATAGTGTCGCTTTGGAATAAATTCTCATTCCATTCCCTCGTTACTGAACAGGACAGAGCCCTGAGAGTGTGCAAATACTCTGCCAGTAGCAGTGACACGGAGACAGAGTCAGAGGGGAACACGCTTGTCTCCAGCCACAGGACTCTGACCAACGGAGCAAAGACCAGCAACCAAGGTCAGAATCACTTCCGAGTCCCACAGATACAATGATCATTTTACCTAGATAAAATATTTATTTTCATCGTTAGTCTATTTTACAAATAATTTTCTTTGTGAAGCAACGGTGACTTGTCGCATCTTGGCATTGCTGTATGAAATTAACGGAAGTTGATTGCTCAGTTGATTTGTTGCCCGTTTGATTCATTAATCCGTCGGTCTCCACAGTTGACAACAACGAGGAGACGATGAAGAGGAGCAGTGTCGAAAAGTATCCGTTGATCATGGATTACTATGAACATGACGTGTTCTCCCTGGAGAAGGAGGCCCAGCGGAGGAGTATCTCTCAGTACAACTTGTTGCACAACCAGTCATCGTTACAGGGAAAAGCAGGAGACAGACTAAGCGTAAGCACTTCCTGTTGACCTATGACATATCGCTGGTGACATATTCTTTTGTATACCTATGATTATCTTATCTAGTCAAGTAGATGATGATGTTGCTTCAGGACATATTGCTTGGACCACATTACCTAAGCCTGAAAAAAGAAATTATGTTTGCACTGCCGTGTTTGACCTCCTGATCAAGGACATAGTAAAACTTTCCCTCTTGTTCAGTCAATTAATCAATCGCACCGAAAATGTGCGTGAAAAGAAATCACTGTATTGATAATTTCCTCCACTAATCTTGAAAAATGTAGCAAATTCAGCCAACATAAACCACAACGCCCTCTACCCCTATATAAGGGCTATTGTTTCGGTAGCACATTTTCATAAAAGGGAAAAAAACACAACGTCGCCTAATTGCTTTCGATCGGCTCGCCCTGTCGTGTCACAGGGTATTTGCCTACCAGTATTTAACTTCACAGAATGACAAATGAGAAGCATTGACCATGAAATGGCCCCCGGCCCCCCTGTCCCCTTTTCCCTTGAATCAGTGCAATAGAAAAACCACACACACACACACGCGCACACACACACTGATCCCACCACCCTGACAGATAAGAAATCCATAATCTGCTAAAGGTTCTGCTTCCACACAATTTCAACACAAGACAACGTAAGAATACATGAATGTTATGTACTGTATATTGTTAACCTATGGGGACGTAGGCCTACAGAGGCCTTGCGCTATGAAGGATGAAGAGCAGTAAAATTGGCAGCCACTCAACTTGGAAACTCTGTTTTTTTGGTAAGGCTTCTCTAAAATGTACAGTATAAACCTTGTCATTCCCCTCTTTGGGGTCAGATATTTCCAGCAGATTCTGCAATTACACATCTGTCATTCTGCACTGACTAACAATTGACTGCTCAAAGTTTAATGTTGATAACAAACGTTGTCAGGTGCCCTTGGCCCTGATGAAAGCACTGCCTACACACCAACGTTGCTTCACTTCCTCCTACATGAGAATATAACAAGGCATGCAGCTTTTTATCAGCTCAGCTCCGGTGTGAGTCTTCCAGTCCTGATATTAGTCTAAAGTAGCCAGTATTTCACGTTTTTTTTTCCTTGTGTGTCAGTATGAAATAAATTCAGGTGTGGCTGCTGGTTGTGAGGTTTTACCGAGGTTTTCTAACAAGGTTTATTTGGGGTTGGTTGGCTGCTCTGGTTATGAGCTGGGGGTTTGGAGGCATGGCCTGGATTGTGATCAGACTCCCTACAGAACTGCAGGTTGTTTGACTGAGACCATGTTCATCCAACCTGCACCGATGAGAACACCCCAACAAAGACACAGAGCAACACTATGGATCTAATCCTACTATCTATTGTTGTCCAGTAATTGGTCTTGGAAACAACTTCCAAGAATATATTGAAAAAAGGAAACTTCGAAAACACAACCAACCAGCAAGATTAAGGCCTGTAAGGACGATTGGTCTTGTTTTGACATGGTGGTAGCCGTTGATTATTCAGTATAAAACGGTTATTGATGACATTGTCAAGTTAAAGGTTTATGCATTGAAATACTAAACAGAAAACAATGTTTAAAAGCCACGAGCCAATCAACATGATGGATGGCCACTCCTCAACCCACTTATTCCTTAGTATCATCTATCGACTTTAAAGGGATAATGTTTCTCTTAAAAGGGGTCAGAGTTGCCCTCCTGTCCAATCAAAACAATACTTCCAGGTATGCTGCACATGTGCTGTGGCATCCTTCCCTTTAAGTATGTCAGGTAAGTTCAGAGCACCGTTGCGGAAGAGTGGCGTAAGATTCGCCATCACCGGGAGTTTGGTGAGTAGAAGGGAAGTTTGCGGAAGGTGCGGACAGGGAGCGTGGGTCGGGCGCGAGCTCGGGTGATTTAAGTGCCTTTAATAACCTTTCACAAACACTCAGGAGAGTGATGTAAAGCTCGGCAGCTCCCATCAGAGTCCTCATGGCCCTGCCTGGCCCCCATTCATCATCCTGACACTGCCTGACAGCAGCGCTCGCTGCCCCGCCTCTCCACTCTGTCTGCCTCTCTGTCTGCCTCTCTGTCTGCCTCTCTGTCTGCCTCTCCACCCTGTCTGCCTCTCCGCCCTGCCTGCCTCTCTGCCTGCCTCTCTGTCTGCCTGCCTTCCTGGCTTCCACAGCCCTCCTCCCCTTGGCCTCGTTCAATACCCCTTTCATTCTCTCTCAGGTTTGGCTCTTGTCCTCTTTCCTCCTCTCTCATTCCTTTCTCCCTCTCTCCTCTTTATCTCCCCCCCCGCCCCTTTCTCCCTCCTGATGGGTAATAGAGATTGCCGCTGGCCTTTCCGGCAGGGGGAGAACAGCATTAGGGCGAAGGAGCCAGGGCAGAGGAGGCCAGGTTAAACAGCCGTATGGCTCATTCTTATCTGTGTTCACACCCTCTCCCCAGCTGCTCCTAATGGCTTGTTACCTGGACCCCTAATATAACACTGGGAGAGGAGGACATTTCTGCTCCTGGATGTGCAGTTGGAAATATTCCCCCTAGTTATGTGAAATGTGCTTCGGGTGACTCACGGAATGCTGTGAGAGAATTGTAACTAATAGGATCTTGTGGTACTGTGCTTCACCAGCCAGGATGTGCACTCAATAAATATGGCGAGGTTTTTTGCCGAACGATCTGCCTTCTCATCCCCAAACGATGCTGATCCCTCACCTTGCATAGAGACCAGGTTTTGTCTCTTAAGCACGCGGCCTGTATTGATTTCAATTGTAGACCAGCTTCTGTTACTGACTTCTAATATGAATTGTCCAGAATCCCAGTCAAGGAGAAAACCAACCATTCTCTCATTGGCCTCCTAATCGATTGAACAACTCTTGACACGTCTTCAGAAAGTGAAAATGTTTTCAGCGCACATATTCCGTTGGATCAGACTTACCCCAGACGTTCTCATTGAACTGAAACACTTCTGTGCCGCTACATGATAACCAATTAGGAGTTGACGATTTATTTTTTCCACCTGAATGCCCCCCTGGGGGGCAATGTGTTCCTGTGTTAGCTTGTAAAGGACACACTTCAACTGCCTCCTCAGCCAGCGGGTGGTCAAGGTCTGCACGGAGGTTGGGTTCGACCCACAGACGAGTGGTAATTGTGTTTCACCAAATCAAATCCAAGGCGAGATAAGAGTCCCCCCTACAGAGATAAGGGAGATCTCTGCGCTGTTAGCAGAGGAGCACGACCATGATTGCCGTTCCTCACTGTCAAAGGGACTGAACGAAAGGCCTCCCCAATCCCAATCACCGATCCCAATCAAATCAAACACCCTCTGCCCTGTTCTCATGGTGTTCTGTGGCACTGCAATGAAATAGAAATACCGGAGCCGGTTGCCTGGGCCCAGGCGATGCCTTGTCCTGGACTAAAAAGCATTTTCAATTTAGCACCTATTTTGTCATTCTCATACGCAACTCGTCTTAGTACGGAGAGACATGTCCTTGTGCAGATATGAAACCCATGCATTTTTATAACCAACCCTTGAGTCATCATTACTCGTCCCCGTACCTCAAAAGTGACCTTCTTCACAGGTCTCAAGTATTTCATATTCTCTAACTAGTGATTCGGTAAACATGGAATAGCTACAGTAACCCTCAGTGCATGTTTACTGTTTATTGTAAACCACCTGATTGTTAGCAAATCATTTTTGTGCTGGACTCCCTGGGAGAGGAGACATTTCTTGGAGGCACCTTGCAGTGAAACACTTAATGATGAGGAGTTGGAATACCCCCGAGGGTTTACTATCCCCCTGGCAATATCATAGTGTACTTTAAACCCAGAAATTGTGTGGATGGCTTGGCCTGCTTGGGAGACTGGGTGGAAATGAATTCAGTCTACCAAATAATTTTGTTTACTACCCAACAGATAATTACTGGGGCTTGCATAGCAAGAGGCCCCGGGTTCAATCTTCAACATACTTCTTTTTTGTCTGCTACTCCTGTTTCACCAGGGATTTGTGAGATTTGAGGTATTTTCCTACTTACCCAGAGTTAGGCAAACTGACGGAAATTATACATAGTAAGTTGTAAAATAAAAATGCTTACAGGTATTGGTAACAAATAGATTCCATCATCTTCCTCACCAGCGACTGTGGGCTATGATTTTTCTGAGCTCTCTTCACAAGAGACTTGGAGAATAGCTGGCTAGTACTTACTCATGGATAATTGCTTCGAAACAGAAATTGAGATTCTGGATTATATGTACCTGTAAGTGAGATATAAGAGAGGCATACATTGTCTGTCTATCTCACTTTTACCTATACTTCACTCCCTCTTGTCTTTCAAGGAGAAATATGTCAAAACACCTACAGCTCCGGAAAAAATGAAGAGACCACTGCACCTTTTTCTTTCCTTTCCAAAAAAGTCGAAAAGGAAGGTTTTGAGTGATTAACCGAAGGGTTAAAATTAAGAGACCACTGCAAATTGAACGCTTCTGTTCCTCACTCAAAACCTTCCTTTTCAACTTTTTTGGAAAGGAAAGAAAAAGGTGCAGTGGTCTCTTCATTTTTTCCAGAGCTGTATGTGGCATATAGTAGAATTCTTTGTTGGTAGACTGTGACAGAGTAGTCAATGATGTGGGGAAGGTCTAGTATATGGACTGTAGTCTCTGTATCCTGCAGTCGTTCATTCTTAGAAGTTATCCACCTGTATTGCTATACCCATTAGGAGTGAATAGAAATAAAATGAAGACAGCAGACAAATCATTGACATAAATGGGGATCGTGTTCTGTTTATTTTAGTTCTATTTCTGAGCACCAAATCCTATCCCATGGGTGTAATCCGGGAACACGTAACTTTGCAAACGCCTCGCCAACTACTCAGTCTTCATTACATCTCCTGCTGACTCTGGATCCATGGTTAAAGAGGCAGTCTGGGACTGCTTTGTTGTTGTGCAAATCCCAGATCGTTCCAATACGGCATGATAACAATGTCCTGAAGTGTGTACCCGCGGATGACAAAAAAAAACAACCTGACTAACCTCAGTTCTTCCTCTCCTGTTTTGTTGTGTTGTTGCTGTAGAAAGGGAATCAACCAGACAAGCTGACAGGCAGCTGTGGCGTACAGACCGGCTCCAGAGACGTGTCCTTGGAGTCCCTGAACAAGCTGAACGGCGCCGGGCTGGGTCTGTACCCGGAGGCAGGGATGAGGCCTGTCAGCGCTAACTGCTCCTGCTCCGCCGGGGAGAGGGAGGAGGACTGCTGCTGTGGCACGGCCGACAACGAGCCTTCGTCCTCCAGCCACTCCTCCAGTAGGCCCGGAGCAGAGCACGCGGCCTCTCTCAGCGACTCGCTGTACGACAGCTTCTCCTCGTGCACCAGCCAAGGCTCTAACGATGTGTAGGGGGGGGGACAGGAACAGAGCTGGGGACGTTTTCCGTTTAGTCCCCTGCTACTCCCGACAACTGAAGCACTTAGGAAGGAAGTGATGTCATCGGTGATGTCATAAGGACTTAACTACACTGACTGTATGCACGACCTCTGGCCCGGACAATTAACCTTTAGGCTACAACAGAACCACCTGTTCAAGGTGTGTCAAGCAATATTGGAGATCTGTGACTTCTTAGCCTGATTTCCAAAGGGGAAATGTTTTTTTTTATATTATTGCACTGTAAGAAAAAAAATGTAACTGTAAAAAGTTTCAGTTTCTAACGAGTTTAAAAAGTGACATTTTATTTTGAAGACACAAGTTGAGTAAATACCACAAATTCAGATCAATAAATGACATCATCAGGAGCAACTGATGATGCCTCCTAGTGTGAATCAATACCTTAAGATTTGTGAAACAATTATGATCGTTGGGGGTGGATGGGTTGAATGCTCGCTGATCACGTTATCTCCGGACAGAATTTGAATAATATTTTACTGCCAGCGTTGTATCGCGTGTGTCTGAATGGTACTCATGAATCAGACGGTTTTGCTGGCTTTAATAACACATTTGCAGAGCGAGGTCTATGTAGCTCAGGGAAAATACAACACTAATATTTATACCTAGTTACCTTGAAAATAAGGTTACACTCATGGAAAATACTGTCATTTCTCAAGTAAAACCTTCATAACTACAGGTTAGCATAACGTAAAATGGTGTCTTGTAGCATACTGTACATGTTAAAACATTCTCCTTTGTTGTATATTTTATGTGTAGAGAACTGCTATTAATTGAATATCAGAATGGAGCCTGTCTGACTGGTATATGCAATTTAAAATGTATATCATTGTTTTGTTTGCCAATCATTTATCCTGGTCTGTAAGTCTACTGATTGAAAATAGCTCATGTTTCCATGTTTTGTGACTTACTGTAGGGTTTATCATACAAAAATGTTTATTTTGTCGAATAAAATCTACTACTGCTACCTTTTATCACTTTATCCAATAACACATTTGAAACGCGTTAGGAATAAATCATCATGCCAAACGTGTGTATGTAATTTGATTTTGGTGCTAATGAAAGACAGAATGTGTAGGCTGTTTCGTTGTCTGGACATTATACTATGAAACTGTTAATAATGTGTATGGAGAGAATATCGCTAAGACCCAATGTGTATTTTTCTAGCTGTTGAGTATTTATACCCCACGTTTTGTACATGGAATTGTATAGCAGTGTTCAACTGTCTTATGTCACACTTTCTTTCCCTGGCTGTTGCTTTGTAAAGAGAACCGGTTACCAGCAGTGTTACTAAGGTAATTACGTGTCCGATTTCCGCTGTTACATTAGGCTTTTAATGCTATATTTTATGTAATAATTTCCTATATGAATAAAAAGAAATTATTTCCTATTTGTGTGCGAGTTCCCTCCACAATCACACTGTCGGCTGTAAGGTATAGTCAGCCAAGGAACAGTACGATCTTGACTGGCCTTCGCCACTGGAACAAATGCATGCAATAGCATGCACTTGCAACCTTCGCGGTAGGTTCCAACTGGTATTTGCTGAAGGAGCTGGTATTAGAAAAGCCCTCTATTTGAACCGATTGGCGTAGCCATTGTAATATCCTTCGGTTACAAAACGTGTCACTGTTGTGTGCACTTAGTTTCATTGTGAAACTAAGGCTGTTTTTTTTTTCCAAAACCCGCCACCATAACGTCAAAGCAGCGAGAAAAAGTAGCGTGCCTTGTTGACAGTAGTCATACTGTGCCTACACGTTTTAAGCATACCTGTAATTCGAGTTGCCCTGGTGTAGCTTTTCAGTATCCAGGATCCGTCTGTGAGCCGTGGTTAATTTAAACACTGCAATGCTCGTTTGATTGAATTGAGCCCTAAGAGCGCTTACAAAGCAGCAGGATTTGTAACAATTAGAGTCCCTTGATGGGCAATTATGTGAGTATAAATAAAAGTAATTATTTTAGCTACTCGAGTGACTTCCGAACACGCTCGCTCCCCTCTTTTCTCAACCCTGTTTCCCTCATCTATAACTTAGACGTAACATAAAGATAAATAGCAGACACACAAGAACTAAGATAAGATCTGTCAACGATGTCTGATCATGAACTGACAACTTCGAATTTGGAAAAGAAAAAATGAAAATTACGTTGTGTGTTATTTGTGTATGGACGATATTTTTTCTATGCCATGATCTGTCCTCACGTGGTACGTTTTAAGATTTCTCGCCATCCAATTTTATTGGAATTCAGCCACGAAGTCCGTTCACTTGAAGAGAGCTCGCCCGCGTCCAACGTTGCGCATCACATTCCTCGCTGGCAGCAGAATGTGTGCACACGTTGATGTCACGGATGCTCTTTGGGGTTTTCTTTCGTTCTAAGTTCTCCTGGTCTGATGTGTTCCTCTAAAGTATCATTTAGGGGAGGATGTTGCTTCTCATTTATGCAACTTTGATTGGATTTTTCTTCAAAACAGGTATGTAAAACTTCGAGGCGTTTCCTAGCCTTCAGTAGGTTACCTACCTACATGCGTTGGCTTGCTGCGTTTTATTCTGACGCTGATTGCATTTCTCCAAGTGATGTGTGAAGGTTTCCGGATATTCTAATCAAATTCAAGTTTGTTTTAGGATATTATTTTTGTTCAGTTGGTTTTGTTACATGAACTCAATTACATCGTTTTCGGAAGTCCTGGAGAGGTTTATCAAGTGATAACCCAACAAGTCGAAGGAGACTAAATCTGCGGCTCAGATCGTCTTGTTTAATGCACTTATTTATCACTGTCTTGGAATAAGAAACCGATTCTAGCATTTGACATTCTTATTTTAAATAATTAAACACCGCTTCAATAATAGTTCAGATATAATGTTAGGTGGGTTGTTTCTGTAAAGCAAATGTGAGCGTCTTACCTATGCAAAGGCAGATCATTTAAAAATGTGATTCAGTATTTTTCCTATCTCCTATTCAATTGAATGACACTGCACTGCTTATTAATACGTAGCGAAATTCTCAAACATTGAGCATTATGTTTAGAGAATATTTCTGACCGGATGTGCTCTTTTTTACACTGACCTTAAATGGCATACCAATTAGGGAAATTATTAATAATAATAGTTGCTCAAATACGTGACAAGACACCATCACAGGTGAATAACGTCTCCATTGATTTTATAAAGCAGAGGGACACGTCTAAGCTACTCATTATAAATAGCTAATTGCTCTGTATTTCACAACAGAGCTGCAATTCCCATTGTTCCCATTATTGGAGTAGACATTCCATCATGCTCAAATGATGTGAAAGAAACATGATTGATCAACAGTTGTCAGCTGAAGTGAATGTAATAAACTAGAGAACTATGTTTAAGTGGCAAATAAGCTATCATTCCGTGCACACCTGAAGAATACAAATGTCACTAAATGTGCAGAGAACAACAAACTGTGAAATACAAGATACTAGTGAAGGTAGGTAGGTGATGACGACCATAAACTGTATTGCCTTTCACATTGAGACACCTTACAGCAATGACATGGCATTCAAACGGTGGTACATTTAGTATTTCAAGTGGGATCAGGTACAGTAAAGATACAATGACTATTAACTTTTGTCTGTGGAGTAGTCGGGTTTAGTTATTTAATCCTACAGCGGCTGACCGGGACTTAACAGTCATATGCCAATCACAATCAGAAGCTGAGATTGAGAGATGTTTTCCAGGATAACCTATATGATAGAACTGCATTTGGCATGAATATCAGACTGGTATGTAGGTTCTGTTTTGGGTTGATTTTGGACTGTTGCCTTCATAAACATCATCTTCATTTTCAGCAAAAATAAATTGTCCGTTTTTTGAGCAGGTTTTTTATTTATTGATAGAGTACTGAGGAGCAGTATAAACTGTGTAGACAGTTATATATATTACTATATGCTAAATGCTAATATTGTGTGATTATTCAGTTAGAGGACAAATGCACTTCTTCTGTTCATGATGTGTTTAACCACTTTCTAAAACGATATTGCTTGGTTGATGGATGGCGTTTTGAAGCATTAAGCTGCGGCCTGATTTTGTTTTGGATCCCTTTCAATTAAATTTGGCCGTCAGACTGGGTGATAAATAGCTGTCGCCATTTCAATAATTAAAACACAGTTGTGTAAAGGAAATCAAATGACCTGCAATTGTGGCACTTCATTTTTTAAAATGTGTTATTGTTTAGCACTGTGCAGTTCTGCATGCTTCTGGAAAATTCTGACTGACATTCTTTTCTCTTTGGCACATTTTGCTGTTCATCTGTTATTCTCAACAAAGTTCTTCAGTTTGTTATTCCCTTTGAAACAACTGTGTATAAATAACCAGCCATCTGAAATTTTTGGTGAATTTTGTTGTTTTGACCTGTTATGAAATGAAATATTTCCCATCTATTGCCAAGCCTTCCACACATTATTGTGTCCAATGGCTTTACATTAAATTTAGTTGGCAGTTGAGTGTTTATGGAATTATATGGTTGAAACATCTAACATTTTCTTTATTATCCTGGCTACATAGGGTTTTTTTTGCATTATACAACTCCACTTTGCTGGGTTTCGTCATTGTGATAACAAGCATGTACATATTTACACAAAGAACTGTGTGATTTGCGGGGCATTTGAATGACATTAATGCTGTCTATGGTGAGGTTATGGTAATCATTTTATCTCATATTCTTGTCCTCTTTTATTTTGTAATGTCCCCATTTTGAAAGGATAGCGTCATGACACCTACAGTCTACACTTTTGTTTAACATGTTTCCTTTTCAACTATCTTTCAAAATATCAGCAGACCTTTTCATTTCAAAGATGCATTTGTCTCTCCTCTGACTTGCCTGGTCTGGGAATGGCAGTAGATCACAAAATAACTTATTCTTGATTAGGGGTGGAATCAAAACACCCTAGAAGAACAAAGAATAATACTGATGACCTAACTGAAGATCAGTGTGCACAAGATAGCATTTTTGCAATATTTCATATAAGAATTTGAGCTTAATTCTTTCAAATGCCTTGCCCTCCAGAAATCCCGGGACCGTTGGCAATGATGACGAAAAATGGTTATGCAAAAATACAGTTGTTGTTTATCTTGATCTTATGTTTACAACATGGAAGAAATGTAACCTTAAATTAAGCTATGATTGTTAGAAGAAAAACTCCGTCTTAATCAAGAAATACACGTAAACTATTTTTGGCACCAAGGGGAATTCTTATGAACCAGATCTAATAGATGTATCTTCCTATTAAGATGTTTTTTTAAGTTCATCTGAGTCATTAGGATATCTTAAGTCGTCACTCACGACTTCTTGTTTCACTGGAGGATGAAGTGAGACACACCAAACCCCTTATCATCATGGGGAAGGTCAGAGAACACATCAGTGAAATGAGAATTATGCAATGGCTATGAAAATGAGTCACATGCATGAAAATACCCATGTCCACGATTAGGGCAATACTTAAGAAGTTTAAATCAACTGAAGCTGTGAAAAACCTGCTTGGTAAAAACCTGGCAACCCAGGTTTTTTTTGCCCTCATGAATGCTGAGAAAGATGGTTCCAGAGGAAAAACATTGGTGTCACCAAGTCCCCAAAACCTTAATCAGACGTCACCCCAATGCCAACAAGCAATTTGGATGTCTTTTCAGAAGAAAGCCTCTACTCACATTAATACATAAAGATTAGATTTGATTCAACTTTATTGTCATTGAACAGTATAAGTACAGTACAACGAAATGCAGTTAGCATCTGACCAGAAGTGCAAATAGAAGTGGGAAGAACGTTTACAAGTATTAAGTATAATGTATGTAAGTGGGATGTATAGATGTGCAATGAAATGCAAGTGCAAATGGCAATACTGTATGTGCAATGAAGGCAAATTTAAGGTAGCATGTGCAACTGAAATGCAGGCATAGCAGCAACGAGGTTCCTGAGGTAGACATGTACATGTAGCATCTGAAAACATCACAGCTTGGAGTTTTATAAAACTCTACACCAGATAGACAGGTCTGGTGAGCTGTCTATCACTACACCAGATAGACAGGTCTGGTGAACTGTTCATTACTACAGCAGATAGACAGGTCCACTGAACTGTTTAATACTACAACAGATAGACAGGTCTGGTGAACTGTCTATCGCTACACCAGATAGACAGGTCTGGTGAACTGTCTATCGCTACACCAGATAGACAGGTCTGGTGAACTGTCTATCGCTACACCAGATAGACAGGTCTGGTGAACTGTTTAATACTACACCAGATAGACAGGCCTGTTGAATGGTTGAGGTGACTGTTTCAATCTTGTCTCTGTTTCTGTACAGGTCATGCTCTCCAGATCCAGTGCTACCAGTGTGAGGAGGTGAGAAACAATGAATGCTCCACACCGGAGTTCATCGTCAATTGCACTGTCAACGTGCAGGACATGTGCCAGAAGGAGGTGATGGTGAAGGCGGATGGTAAGAGAACAGCTCCTCCTGGACATTTTTCTGTTTACCTTACATGTCTTTAGTCGTCAATGGAGGCACCGTATATCCACCCTGGTGAAGAGTGAGCTGAGTCCGACTGATGAGACACCAGTGAGAGAGAGAGATGGGAAGGTCGGGGATATCATGGTATCAGAGGGGGTCAGAATCTAAACCCACGTCGGGGGGTAAATGTGTTAGTCCACCCCAGACCACTGCCTTCTCTAATCCACATACTGTTCTAGGATCCCAGACCATCCTGGACAGGAACCCATTGAAATGCGGAAACCCAGACCGCATCAAAAAACAATGAAATCATAAGCGAGGCCCTATTCCACAACATCAGTTGGGAGACGTAAAATAATCTCCAAGAGGTGATTTCCCACAGTTCATGCATGGACTATGTCTCTCATTGTTTCAATAGGATTATCCCAAAGGAAGAATTGATCCATACATTCTAATGAGAGAACACGCTTACAATACACTACATCTATTGATCCCGCCACATCCAATGGTTATTACATTTACTTTGACATTTAAGTCACTTGGCAGACGTTATCTGGAGGGAATTACAGGAGCAATTAGGGTGAAGTTCTTTGCTCAAGGGCACATCAGCAGTTTGCTGTGTTAGCAGGGTTGGCTTTGGGATGCGACCCAGTGTTTGTGACTGGCCCATTTGCCCCCCTGTGTACCACTCATACTGCGTGCATGGCATGTCACCAGTGATAAAATGTAAGCTTCCCATTGCAAGGGTATTCTATTAATTCCCGAAGAATGGCATGGTTATGCTGGATATAGCGCATGAAGTCCAATCTGTGTATCTGTACGCAGTGGTTGATATCCCTCATCATTCAAACACAATGAACTACGGCTATAATGTCATGAACAAATGCACACAGATGTAATGGTTTGAATAACCTTTAGATAAGAATTCACTCTCTGAAGGAAATGCACGGCTACAATATATTCACAAATTGTTGATAGTCTTGTGTTCCTTGGAAAGGTCTTCCAAGTGATTTAATTTAAATCTGATGTTGAGCTTACATGCTCCTGTAAGCGGACGAACTGAAAATTCACACTTGTAGCAATGTTGGGTAATGAATGAATGGTCCTTAATTATATCATATGTAATACAATGTCAGCCTGAAACGATGAGCCAAACAAATTATTTTTTAATTGCAGCAAACACTGATCACAAGAAACTAATTTGCGAATTAACACAATATTATCTGTAGAAAGGAACTCTGGTCCCAGTTCAAAGTTTGTCGGCAGTGCATCACTGCATGGCCTTTAACCACTCCTACTTGGTTTGTCAGACTGTCATACCCAAATGTGCAGGACTATGGAATAAAGAATAGGATTGATTAAGCTGAAGATGTATTGTTAGTTTTGTCATAGTTAATAGCAGTAATCAGGGTCTGATGTAGATGGCAATTTCCTACTTTAGTCCTGAAGGCTTGTCTGACATCTTCAAGAAAGAACAAGCATATTGTCTTGCGTTTTCAAATTGCCACTCGGTCTGACAGCTAATCTGTCGTTATTTCAAGACAAAGAGGAGTGCAGAGAATGAGGGAAGAGTGATGCGACATTTTAACACAACATAAAGTTTGCTCTTCCTTTTTATCTCATTCCTCACTACATTTTTTGAACTTCTAGCAACACGTAACACAACATCGACAGGTATAAGGCATTTTGCTGCGGTCCTAATGCAATTAAAGATGCAATTAAAATGCAATTAACCCCTTCTAATGACAATAGCAGCTCCTTTCATTATTGACACATTTCAGCTGCAGTGCAATATATTACTTGTTGTTAACCATGTAATACAAAACTGGAAGCATCCATAAAAGCATAAAACAATTATCAATGCACACAGAATCAGTGGAGCTTGAGCCTGATCTCCAGGAACACCTTGGGCTTGTTTGTGTCTATTTCCTGTTGCCCTGTAAACCTGAATAACTTCACAAAACAAAAAAAAATGAAGGCAGTCAGTTGCCTTAATATTTTGAAGTTTTGCTGCACTTACAGGTTTTGGGCCAGTTAAACATACATAATTTCATTGCTTACTACTTCAATAATTGAGAAAGCATACACAAACATTTTTAGTTCTTACAACTCAAATGGAGTCCAGATTTGAGTTGTATTTTCTTAAAGGAATTGTGTAATATACTAAGCAATGCCTACGATAATTTTCCAGTATGCATTGCCCTTTCAAGTAAACTCTAGAGTTACCACTCATCACTGTATTTGTTAATGACAGAGACATAGTTGTTGAACTCATTCATTTTCAATTATTTCAATTTGTGAACAGTTGTTAAAAATTGTCAACTCTTAATACTTTACCTATCCCAAGGCCTTATTTTAAAATCTTGCATTGCATATCAGTGTCCAGAAATCCATGGTTGAAAAACCATAACATTTGAAAATTCCCTGATTTCCATAAAAGAATTCACAGCCTCTGCTGGGATGATTCAGGAAAACCTGGGAACTTCACCAGAATTTTGCAAAACTACCCTAAAGGCATTGGCCTACAAAGGAGTGTTTGGTTCCTATTGGAAGAGTAGTTATCACATTAACATTCTAGGTCATTCAGACCATTTCACTAACTTTGAGTTAAACTTAGAAGAAACATTTGAAAGAATTAGGGTTTACAGTGTGACAAGTGTTGGTGACAAGTGGCTGTTGAGGAATTGCAAGGTATTCATTTATCAGGCAAAGTAGACACCTGCTTTCTTACCACCCCCTGTACAAAGACTAATGGCACAACTACATTTAAATAAAATCAAACCACACTAATTCGAGCAGAGTTTTGTTGCATTCATCCCGTAGTTTAAGAGCATACTGTTCTCTGTAGAGCTGACATTGTCAATGTTGTTTTGTTATAATGGTTCGATATACAAATGGTGTGGACACTTAGAGGACACTTAGAGGACCACCTCCCAGTAATATGAACCACTTCACCATTGATCAGGATAAAGTACTGTCCAATTTCAAATTTCTCACTTGGCTAACAGTTTCAAATCACTGTGTTCCCACTGTCTAATTGTTATCCCCCGATGTTAAACATTTTGCTGGCAAGAAAAGGCAGATGCCGCCCTCGGTCTGGTATTTGATTCGGTTTGGGGCCTGCAGATTGAGTTGGGGGGACCAGTACTGCGCTGCCCCCTGACTGTCTCTCTCTCTCTCTGTCTCTCTCTCTCCCCCTCCCCCCCCCTTCAGGCATTCATTACCGGAAGTCCTGTGCGTCGTCCGGGGCCTGCCTGATCGCCTCGTCGGGCTACCAGCCGTTCTGCACCGGGAAGCTGAACTCTGTATGTATCCACTGCTGCAACACGCCTCTCTGCAACGGGCCCCAGCGGAAGAAACGACCGCCGATGTCGGCGGCGACGTCCTTGTTTTCTCCCGTCGCCTCGCCACTCGTGTTCTTGCTGGCGTGCCTCTCCCTGACGTTCAACCACAGGCTCGCATCCCCGCTCCCTGGCGAACTGACACTAGAGTAGTGTGAGGCCGTGCGGGATTCCGCCAGCTATAGGCTACAACCGACTTTAGCGCCGTGTCCTTAGAGGAATCCCATACATGAGAGACTCCGTTGCGTCACCTTTCAGATGTTTCCAAAAGCCCTTTGAGTGGAGACCCTTTTCTAGCCCCTGGCGTTCTGAAGGTATTTGAGAGCTGTGCGGTCGCCTTTGGCTCACTTCTCCCGTTCCTCTGCCCTACAGTTACTCTTCTTACTTCACGGGGGGGGGGGGGGGGG